>JAAGKR010007995.1:0-28769 GCA_011419295.1 Clarias macrocephalus | reverse complement strand
CCCCCCCCCTCTGAGATCCCGCCAAATCTCAGACCCTCTGGCCTCACTTTGATGCAAACAAATCACAGAAATAGCTCACATGTATTGTACAAAAATTGACACTTTTACAATTATATACAATATACAATATAACCATAGTATAAGTAAATGTATAAAATGTCCACTGTCTAGTATATTGTGTGCGCGCGCATGTGGTGGTGCGGACGGAATTAATTGGCTTCTCCAGTTTCAATGAATCAGTCTGGGAGCTTGATGATATAAAATGGCTGTCCTGTAAAGTTGTCCAAATGGCAAATAATCCTAATTTCGGAAAATGCTCAACTAAACACAGTTCAAGAGTTCACAGACCAAGAAAGTGGCGTCCAGTGCTTCACAATGACCTCCCTCGTCCTCTTTCTCTCCTCTCTCTGCTTCACACACTATCCGATTTCTTCAAAAGTAAAGTTCAGGTTAATTAGTTTTAATTTTACTTAATATTTTCTATTAATAATCTTTTATGTGAATATTTTTGAGTTGTGGATTGAATCATCTGAGTTTCTGTTATTTCTTATGGGGAAATTCACTCTTAAAACAAAATGGGATTCCTCTTATGGTGCAGAGACAATTGTGAGATTCATTTCCTTGGGCACGGTTACGGTATTTGGCAACATCATGGCAGTGTTAGAAAAGGGGATATATTTAGTCAAGTGGGTATGCTTTACATTTGTGTCAAAGGTGTATAAAATTTACTCTGTCAGACTTGAGAACAAATACGACTTACGAACGTGCTCCTGGAAAGTAACTCATTTGTAAGTAGGGGACAACCTGTATTTGTGTTATATAAACTATTGGATTTCATAGTGCCTTAGTCTTGTATGTGTTTTGTCACTGTCATTATTCCTGTTTAGCTCAATGTTGTATTGTTCTGAAGATATTCTCATTTTATCCCTTTTTGTATTTAATTTAATTTACACCATGCCTGAGAACCATATAATTAAAGACCCATAAAAAATGCAAACTGATCTAAAATTTACTACAACTTTGTTAGCCATGAACTGCTACCTGTTATCCCTGGGAGGCTTCTTGTTAGACATGATAGCACTGATGCTTTATATTAGATGTGTTAGAACTGAGATGCTTCCTGTTAGCCATGCTAGCATTGAAATGCTTCAGGTTAAACATGAGATGCTTCCTGTTAGCTCTGTTTACCATGAAAAGTTTCCCGTTATGCCTGTGAGCTTTTCAACCAACTGCACTATATGTGCACTTTCAACACCTGCCATCACTGTCAAGCACTGAGGGGGGTCATGCATTCTCCAACAGCTCCTACATGAAACAGTTAAGACCTGGGCCAGTGGTCTTTTTTGTAGTCTAAGGGTGTACCTGGTCAGAAACAACTAACAGAAGAACATGAGCAAAGCTGTATGGATATCTGCAAACAAAATTTGGTTTCTATACTCTAAGGGAGGTGAATGTTACTTAAAGAGAATTATTACTGTTGACGAGAAATGTATTCATCACTATGAGTCTGGGAGTTAAATGGCAGAATATGGAATTAAACAATCCTCAGTTAGCCAACATAAGAAGTTTACAATACAAAAATTGAAGCTTACAGTTTTCTGGGATTTTCAGGGCCAGAATTTGACCATTATCGGGAGAAAGGTTAAAAAATCGTTACAGTAAGATGCTTATTGACCTGAAGCCTAAACTTCAGATTAAAACTTCAGACAAAGGACTGCTATCCAAGGGCAGAGTGATCTTGAATGACAATGCACATCAGCCCACTTCTGCCCACAATGTTGACACCCTGCAAAAACTAGACTTTCAACTGTTTGCTCCTCTGAAAACAGCCATACAAGGCCAACGATTCACTTCTGATGAAGAAGTGAAGGTGTTGAATTTGTGGTTTACAGCTCTGCCTAAAACATTTTGAATGAAGAAATATGAAAGCTTGTGGACAAATGGACAAAGTACATTGGGAAGTGAGGATATTATGTCAAAAAAGTATTTATTTGTTGATTAAAATAAATTCTAGAGCCAGAGTGTCAGTAGTTTTTGTTACTGTTTCATTAGTAATTCATCAGCGGAATTTAGGCTTTGTCTATGGCACCCATAATCTATTAAAATTGTGTTTTCCTGTCAAACCATTCAGATACTCATGGTAAGTTGCAGAGGTGGATAGAAGAGCCAAAAGATTTACTCACATAAGCGTAGCTGTACTTCAAAATAATATTACTCAAGAAGAAGTAAAAAGTATCAAAATATTACTCAATTAAGTATAATATATATATACTGTACACACACAAAGTGTTGGTCTGTTTTGGCAGATAGAGAAGACACCACAAGTTACTCAAGTAAATGTAACGGAATAAATCTAATGGAGTAAATGTAACTCACCTCTGGTAAGTTGATACATATCATGGGAGGACCATTTTAACCCATATTATTTTAACATCGTCAATCCCAAACTCTAATGTTGTTTGCCATGTAAATTGTCCTCAATGATGTTTTATTAGTACCTCACTACTGAACTTGTTAATGTCTTCAAATGAAGACATTTCAGAAAAGAGTAATGTCCATGTGAGGATATTACAAGGATAAAACACACAATGCAATAGAAAGACATTGTTCACATATGTGACACGAGGATTAGTTTGTTTTACTCAATTACCATGAGATGAATAAAGATGTGTGTGAATATTTCTTTTCACAATATAGTATTTGGCTGATATGCTAATCAGTGGAATCTCTACCCCTAGGCAAAGCTTTTATTTAGCTTTTGAATAAGAACTTGATTATTTGTCATTTTCAATTTATTATTTATCATAAATCATTAAACACTTGAGTATTTTTACAGAAAATGATGATCTTATTGCATTGCTAATGATTTGAAAGAACCCCTTATAAATTTGATCTCTTTCTCAGCAGTCTTATATGATCCACATTTAAAACAAATGGAAAATGCATTTACCATGAATTTATAAAGTTAGTTTGTAGTTTTTATATTGTGTGTGTGTGTGTGTGTGTGTGTGTGTGTGTGTGTGTGTGTGTGTGTGTGTGTGTGTAGTTAGTACTTACCCAGTGCAAACTGTAGTACTGAGGCAGTGCTTGTATTAAGAGCCACTGTAACCTAAGCCAACAACAGAACAGAAGTTTTATTAAGTCAGCAAACTGTAATAACTTTGTTTGTGTTTATGCAGACCAGTCTATATAATCACAACAAACAAGGAACAGCACAATCATCTACAAGCAATAAAAATGCCCCTACAAGAGTTGACGTACAGTCATGCGTAAAATTTTATGCCCCCTCTTTTATTTTTTTATTTGTGTGTGTGTGTGTGTGTGTGTGTGTGTGTGTGTGTGTGTGTGTGTGTGTGTGTGTGTGTGTGTAAAAACATATTAAAATCTGATCCTAGTGGTTCTCAGTATTATTAAATAAAACCTCAGACAAACAACAACATCTGATCTTTTACTGTGCCATAATGTATTTAACAAAAATGAAGCCAATATATAAGCAATACTAAATTTCCCCTTAATGCTTCCACAGGATTTAAGAGGTCAAGTTGCAGCCCGATGTTGTGAATCATCAGCCCTTAATTCATTGATCATCAGCATGTATGCAGAGTCCTCTATAAAAGCAGTAGTTCTGGCAGTTTTCTGATCAGGGATATTTAAGCGTTTGTTAACATAATGCTTCTTCAACAGAAGAAGAAAGAAATTGTCATCGACTTCAGAAGAGGACCTCCACAGCACCCCCAACTAAACATCAGCAGTGCTGCAGTGGATACGCACCCCTAGTAACCTGGTGCTGTTTACCCTATCCACTGCGGCACTGTTGATGATTAGTTGGGGGGTGCTGTGGAGGTCCTCAGAAATTGTCATCAACTTCAGAAGACAACTTCCAAAGCACCTCCACTAAAAAAAGTAAAAGAAAGGTGCTGCTCTGATTTCTTGTAGTATAGCTCAGTCTCAGAAGAGGCCTAGTTAATCGTGACTACCCAGAGCCCAGGCCAGGGAACAGACAAACAGGCTAAACCAACCGTCTGCTATATGCACTCGTCATCACTCAGGGTTTACCAGATTGAGACTTTGTCTGTTCCCCAAGCTTAACAAAAATTTATAACACAGAAAGTGTTTTAGTAATTTAATTAATATAGAGACCAAAAATTATTGGTAACTAAGTACATTACAAAATAACTGTCTTCAAAAAGTAATGCTCTCACACACACTCACGGATTACATAAATTGTCTCAATAATGGATTACATTTTTGAAAAAGTAACCAAGTAACTGAGTACTTGAATGGTGGACCTAACGCGTTAGATTACTCGTTACATTAAAAAAGTAATCCGAGCACTGGCGGCTGGTCAATACGGCCGCCCCCCTTAAAGTTAGGCAGAGAAAAATGCTACTTTAACGTATCGTTATTTAACATAATAATTACTAATCTTAATAATGAAATAAGGTCATTTAGTCACAATATTCCGCTGTATTTCTTAATATAATTTATTTGCAATTAAAAAAAAATCTAAACAGTTTTACATTCATTTGTGTTCGTGTACGCAGGGCGCCAGACAAACGAGTGTCCATGTAGACACGTAAATCTTTGCATGTGACCTGAGGCTGAGCTCTGATTGGATCTTTTCAAATCATCCTCCAGAGCGCAGCACTGTGCACGCTGAACCCGCCCACTTTTGTTCTTAGCGAATCAAATTGTTTTTAAATATTTGGGCTCATGTGATTGGACCATTCTCAACAAGTCTTCCAGCACTTCTTATGGCAAGTGGAGCTGCTGGATGCGATGTGAGTCATGCCTTTATTTTATACAAGTAGTAATGATCACCGCATAATCACCTGATAAATACCTATTTACAGGCGAGTATTAAAAGTTAAATTTTAATTTTATATGCGCCCCCCAAAAAAGTTTTGCACCAGCCGCCACTGAATCCGAGTGCTCTAACGCGTTACTTTGTGACATGTTACACCCAACAGTGTATACAGCTAGCACCCTTGATCTGAAGCTAGGACTGTTATAAATAGTAGATATCTCAAATCTAAAGCAGTTATTGTTAATGAAACTGTGGCAGATCAGGAGTTTGATACTCTGGAAACCTGGATTAAACAGAACGAGTATGTAGCTTTAAAATCAAGCTAGTCCTCCTGGATACAGCTACGTACACCAGTCTTGGCTAACTGGTAGCGTAGGAGGTGTTGCAGTTATTCACAATAAAAAAAAAAATTTATTCGTGTAGCGCTTTTAACAATTGACATTGTCGCAAAGCAGCTTTACATAATCAAAAGAATTATTTGAATGTGTATGAATCAAAATGATAAGATTGTCCCTGATGAACAAGCCGAGGACGATGGGAACAGTGGCAAGGAAAAACACCTTGACATGGCAGTAAGAGGAAATCTTGAGAGGAACCTGACTCAACAGGGAACCCATCCTCATTTGGGTGATAATGGATAGAAGGGATTGATCTGCAGTCGTACTGTGTGAGACTGGAAGTTCAGTATAACAGAAGATGTGTATAAGTTTATATGGATTCCAGTTACTGGAGGCTCAGGTCGACTGTAGGAAACTCCAGTCCTGAACAATCGAGCGACTGCAGTCACAAGTCCTCAGAGAACGAGGTGAACAATGAGGTGAAAGTACAAATCATACAAAAACACAGACACATATTTAATGCATTTGAAGTTCTCTATAGTAACTTAAGTGTAGCTACAAATTTTAAGTCTGCTCAGTCAATCCCACTTATTATCATTCAGACCCCCAGGCCATACTCTGAATTTCTGTGAATTTGCAAATTTCCTCTGAAACCTAGTTGTTCCTATAGACAAAGTGTTAATTGCTGGACATTTTAATATTAATTTTTAGAATTGACAAGACCCTCTGAGAACAGCATTTACGTCCATACTGGACTCAGTATGAGTAAATCAGTGCATAGTAGGACCCACTCATAAAGCAGGTCACACTTTAGATTTAATAATATCCTTTGGATTAAGTATAAAAAATACAATCACAATCCCACAGTCTGAAATTATCTCAGATCACTATCTTGTCTCAATTAAAGTGTGCTATAGTAATAGACACAAAATAAGATTTTGTGCGCATTTTGTGCACTGCGCTACCACATTTTAGTAATCACTTTATCACTTTATCAGTAATCTTCCAGAGTTATCAACATTATTTGGCTCACCATCTGAACCCACAGAACTTAATCAGGTAATTGGATAGTATTAGTATAAATGAGTCAACATTCCATTATACCTTAGGGAAAAAAAGATAATGTGATAATGTAGCTCCAGTTAAAATAAAAATGATTAGAGATAAGAAACTCGCTCCCTGGTATATTCACCTATAGGGCTGAACAGGCCCCCAAAGAGAGCAAACAATCGATTACATTCCAGAACCCCTCTCCCAGTCGGCATGGCGCCATCCCGATAACCTTAACTTATCCGTGAACATAAAGGAGAGCTTGTAGAACTAAGCCACAGGAAACTTAACCAGGCATGGGACAGGAAGTTTGCTGTGTCTGGAGCCATGCTAAGACCAGATGCCTTGAAGTAAACCCAAAAACCATGGTGTAAATCAGTGATCCAGTAAACTAAGCAGACGGTGTTAAGCTTCACTCCAAGTTGAGGGGGAACCACCAAGTCACACTTTGACCATCTCATTGATCCCAGGACACAGAATGTCCTGTATTTCTCCACATGCCTTTCAATGAACAAAGAGGCATACAGCAGAGACACTATTTAAACAATCATTAAAGTGTCCCAGTAGGGCAAAATTTTATATACATATATTTAAGCAGTATGTTTTATGTGTGCGTGTTATGTTTGATTATTTTGCATAACCCAACAGGTATAATTAGCATTTACAGACCCCTTTCATTAGATGAAGGAATAAATAAGTGTGTAAGATATGGGATGTCTGATATCAATCAAGAGCTTGTTTTATTCAAAGAACAGTGTGGACACAGAAAATTGGTAGCATGAACAGAGCTCATGCAAAACTTTATAAAAAGTATTAAATAAACTTTAACCGGATGAGCTCCACATGACAGCCGAAAACCCGGCCTAATGTATGCACAAAAGCGGGAACCACATGAAGCATGGCTAACCACATCTGATTGGACCAATCACCCATGGGACGGACTGACACAAAGGGTCAAAACCCAGTTTCCAAGCATGTCTGTACGTCTTCATCATGTTCATCTGAAGGAAGCAGCTCGTCCACTCTTGTCACTCGTGCTTTGGCCCTTGCGGGCACTCTGCCACCCTTATGGGCGCACACCTTCACCATAGAAAGAATCACCTCCAACCTCTGGCAAGCAGCTCGTGCTACGCCGCCTTTTCTGACGTTATCCGCTCTCTCTCAACGAGACGTTGTGCCAGAACTCCAAAGTCCTACAATGAAGAAATTCTCAGAAGAAGTTCCAGAGCACCGCCATCGATAACCAGGCAACCAACACTTACCCAAAGGGCTTTCCTGAAAGACGTGATCTCAACCTCCGCGCACCAACCAATTAACAATGCTGTGATTCCCTTCACTTCACTTCACAAGGCAAACCACAAGATGAGAACGAAATGTAACGCAATTAAACAAACAAAGCTGCATACCTTGCTAAAAATTTGTGCTCATTTCATAACAAAACCGTAAGATTAAACCTTCTTATGGATTAGACTCTCCTCTTGTGACTCTCTTTGATCTAGTAAGCAGTACTAGAAAACTTCCAAACTGTAGGTATGTGTGTGCGTGTGTGTCCAGGTAGCGAAGTTTCATATAGATTAGTCAAACAAATTATTGTTTCTTTATAAAGAATTGTTGTCTTGGTCATGTATTTTAAATCTAAACATTTGCCCAGATCTTACATTACCTTGCTCATAATTGATAAATACCAGATGTTGTATCATCCTCGTTGGCCGTGGGATAAACAGGATTGTTAAGATACACTCAGTTGTGCTATATGGTGGGCGGATAGTGTATAAAGTGTATGATATCAATTTTAATTCAGTTAATCAAATTAACCCGAATCATTAAAGATTTGTTATACCTCTGACCCAGAGCTAAAACACTACATAATGAAGGTAAAAAATGCAGTGGTCATTCTTGGTCTACTCAACTCTACATATTAATGGTGGAGAATGCATTCGGCATTTTGTCCACATTAAAATGTCTACATTACTGTATATAAAACCCTACACACCACACACAAATTTAAAAACAGTCTTCTTGAAAATTTGAAACATAAATGGCGTCAAACTAAATTGTAGTATTTCAAATAGCATGGAAGGAGAGCATCCTGTACGATAAAAAAGCTCTTAGTGTTGCTGGATTGATGTATGTCCTCACTCTTATAGAAAATAACAAAAATTATTCAAGAGTTTTATTTAATACAGTAGCAAAATTAACTAAAAATAAATTACTTCAATCACACTTTGAATCAACACTACCAAACAGCAAAAACTAGATACACAATAAGAACCAACCATGTTTGAAAAACAGTTAAAAACCTACCTTACCAATGGAGAAGAATCCAGTATATAGAACTTTAAAGCACACTATTAGATCCTATACCGACACATCTTTTCAAGCAGATAGTATCATCAATAACGGAACGCCTGTTGAAAATAATTAACTCTTCACTCAGCAGTGAGTACATTCCAAAATCTTTTAAACTAGCCGTTATTAAACCACTAATTAAGAAATCTGACCTCAACCCCTGTCAGCAATTACACGCCGATATTAAACCTTCCCTTTATCTCTAAAATTATCGAAAAGATAGTAGGGCAGCAGATATGTTGATATTTACGTAGAAATAGCATAGGCCTCATCACAGCACAGAGACAGCACTTGTTAAAGTAATAAATGACCTATTGGCCTCTGTTCAGGGCTACGTTATTATTGTGTTACTGGACTTCAGTGCAGCTTTTGACAGCATTGATTATAGTATTCTCCTTCACAGAAAATTTAAAAAGGAAGAATTAAGGGAGTGGCTGCTCCTGGTTTAGATCCTATTTAACTGTTTGTTATAAGTTTGTAGATTTAAATGTTGACTATGCTGCATGTTCTCAACCGGAGTTTGGTGTTCTGTTTTATCCCCAATACTTTTTTCTCTTTACATGCTTCCTCTGGTCAACATAATTTATAAGCATGGTATTACAGATAGTACTGAACCGGAATAATGGCATCTCTTGGAGATAGCTTTTGGGTTTGTGCATTTGCTGGCTTTACTGCTGAGTGGTACTATATAAATGTAGACTGAGGCCTCAGGCCTTCATTTACTCTAGAATTCATGAGCTGCAGCTAGTTTAGAGCTGCATGTTGTAACAGATAAAACCAAGTGAAACATTGTAATTAAATGAATTCATAATCACAGTACTAAAATTACAGTACAAATTTAGAATTTAAATTAAATAAAATCTTATTAGGATTGAATTTAAACAAAGTAAACATTAACACAGTGAGCCTTTAGATTTTAGCATGTGTAATTAGAAAAGCTACGTGTATAGGGATTTGTGTGCCAAAGACACATCAAGAAAGAAAGAAAGAAAAACGAATGAAAATAAAAGAAAAGAAAGAAAAGAAAGACAGACATGCTGTTCAGAGACAGAGGCAAAGCCCCAGCCTCTGTCTGTCTAAGACGCCGGCAAGAGAGTGAGAGAGAAAGAGAGAGCGGCATGCGTCAGTCCTGCATGCATGCTCAGTTTAAGTTAATAGTGCACAGCACAAAAAAAAACATAACTCTCTCGTAAGTCCTCAGTAAGGGCATGAGCCCAGAGTGGTTCAAAAGTATTATTTTTGTTTCCAGAGCCCCGTCCATTTTTCGTAGACGATGGAGCTCTGTTTATTTTGTGCTATTAGTTTTCTTTTATTTTCTTTTAAGTTTCCTAGTTAATAATCCCATGCCATCTCCAAACGGAAAGGTCTCCCCGTGCGTATCATAAGCACTCTCTTATTTCATTTACCCCCTCTAAAGCCCTGCGTAATGGCTCTTATCATTAAAAATATCTTGTGGTGTAGCTCTCCATACCGCGCCATGTAACATCCGTATCGGCAGATATTTGTTACAGATATTAAGCGCCATTAATCCATTTGTTATGCAAATTTTTGACTATCAGCGGGAAAAAAAAACATCAGCGAAAATAATAAAACATATAACAAAAATAAACCCAAGCAGAAGTTACATTTTGAGTTTTACTTTGCAGCAAAATCGTATCTATCAGTGTATTAAATGGAACTAGATAAAATACACCGTAATGTAAAATACATAGCCTGCATTTGTATTCCATACCTACAGCTATCGGTATAGATAAATTACAGATATAACCACGTCTTTAAGGATTATTAAGGATGTCTTGAAAAATATTGCAATAACTAGTTTTATTAATTAATTAATTTATTTATTTTAATTAAGCATCATGGGTTGTGTATTGAGTGATTTAAAAATTTGTTTAATTAATTGGTTTTAATAAATATTTTTACCATATCATCTATTTATGAAACTACGCCTGTATATGGACATACTGTATAAGTCACTGTATAAAACACTGCAGTTAACTAAAGCAGTCAATGCTCCACCTGGCAGGATTATACAGCATTGCAACCATCTTATTGGAAAGCACATGGGGGCATTTATTGGGCGGGGCATTGTTAACAGCGTCATTGCATCGGATCACATTCCATGCACGGACTGTGCACAGACTTGTCATGGTTCACGATGGGACCCGCCATGGTCCAGGCGGCTGTTTGACATGGTTCCTACTGTGCAGTACAAATTTAGAATTTTAATTAAATATAGGTGTTTCTTATTTGCATCGAATTTAAGCAAAGTAAATGTTAACACCGTGAGCCTTTAGATTTTATCATGTGTAACACTACAGTAGCCAAAAACAGACTCTGGGTGTGCATCAGAAAAAGTGGGTGTGCCACAGTCATTGTCAGATTAGTGTGCAAAAACTGTATAATAAAACTATATAACCTACATAGCCGTTATAAGACTCTACTTTTATTTAAATACAATCAAAATGTTCTGATTTTGTAAAATACCGAAAGCAAATAGGGTGCACTTTTCTTTATTGGTTTTCATCAACTTGAGCACGTCAAAAAATGAACCAAAACTCTGTTCTGAAAACAAATTTCAGATGATTTAATTCGTATCACTAAGAAATCACAAATTTATCAATGAATTATTAAAATGGTCAGAGTGAGTCTCATTGCTGTTTTTCCCTGATGCATTCATAATCATTAGTCTACTTCTGCCAGTGCGTGCTGGAAAACTTTGTGTGTGATTAAACTATGTAGGAAATTAAAGAGGAGGCCCATGATGCCGGCTCCAAATTTTGAGCCCAAACCTAATTTTAATTAAATTAACAAATATTGTAAGTGAACCCCAAGTTTAGAAAAGCAGGTACATCTGTAGCCCATGTTTATAAAAAAGCAGGTACATCTGTATAAATAAATTGTTTAAACATATGTTTCATGAGCTATTGATCATTGATTTATGTAAACGACTCACTGTTTAGATGTAAGTAAATGCTCATTGCTGTGCTGTTTGGGGGGAGTGACATGCTGATGACGTGTGGTCAGCTTTTCGGGAGTTGCCAGTCTCTGTGATTTAGTGTGTGTGTGTGTGTGTGTGTGTGTGTGTGTGTGTGTGTGTGTGTGTGTGGTGTCGCCTGAAAGGTGTCAATAGGACTTACATATTCATAAAAAGTTGCGGATTATTCAGTGAAACAGAGACTCTACTGAAAAAAGTTAGGCACATCCGTCACATTACCCCAAATAAAAGGTCTTTCTGAGTGTTATAGTTTAGTTGTAACATAACAGATATACAAACTGAACAAACAGTGCGCACTGAATACTAAACCTAGTGTATTCAGAGAAAGGCTCGCGTGAGAAGTTGTGCATGGACCACTGAGCTTCAATCCCTGGATTGGAAGAAAAGGAGAAGTTCCTCATCGTAACATTAGTTATATTGTTTTTAATCACTCTATACACTCTATACACATGGTTTTTAATGCTATTTTACAAACAGAATAATTTTCTTTCTTCTTTTTGTAGAATATTTAAATTTAGTATTTTATTAAAATGGACCAGCACTGGTAGTGGTTTTTAAAATTACAATAGTCTATAAAAAATACCAATGAAAATGATTGTGTATATTCAATTCAATTCAATTCAATTTTATTTGTAAGGCGCTTTCAACAATTTTTATCGTCATAAAGCAGCTTTACACAATCAAAAGAATTGTTTAAGTTTGTATGAAATGTGAATGTGTATCAATCAAAAAATGGTCAGATAGTCCCTGATGAGCAAGCTAAGGGCGACAGTGGCAAGGAAAAACTCCCTGAGATGGCAGTAGGAAGAAACCTTGAGAGGAACCGGAATCAACAGGGAACCCCATCCATATTTGGGTGAAACAGAAAGCAGGAATTGATCTGCATTCATACTATGTGTTAGATGGCAAGCAGTTCATTGTAATAGTTGGTAATAGATGTTAATTGATGTTAATATGGAGTCTAGGTAGTTATTGGAGGCTCAGGTAGACTTGAAGGAAATTCCAGTCCTGAACTATCGAGTGACTGTAGCCAAGTCCGCATAGAAACGGACGTCAACATCATGCAAGGCCAGAACCGTCTTCCTAGAAGAGTGAAACCGTCCCCAGACATCGGACGCATCCCAAAGAGACACACGGGACATCCATGTGACGAGATCTCCAACCAGAAGCGGGGTACCAGGATGAGTCAGGCAGGTCCAGAGGGCAGAGGGAGTCTGGCTGCTGCATTCTGAACTAATTGAAGCTTGTTTATGCACCTAGTTGAACAACCAGACAGTAAGGCGTTACAATAGTCCAACCTTGAGGTAATAAAAGCAAGAACTAGTTTTTCTGTATCGTTTAGTGACAATATATTCCTTAACTTGGCAATATTTCTGAGGTGAAAGAATGCTATACTGGTGATATTGTCCACATGAGCTTCAAATGAAAGACTAGAATCTATAATCACAACAAGGTCTTTTACTGTTGCACTAGATAGAACAGAAAGGCCATCTAAAATTACGGTGTGATCTAAAATCTTGCTTCTAGCTGCATGCGGTCCTATGACTAGAACTTCTGTCTTATCAGGATTAAGCAGAAGGAAGTTAATTAGCATCCAGTCTCTTATATCCTTTGCACATTGCTCAACTTTAGCAAGCTGGTTTCTCTCATCTGGTTTTGCTGAGACGTATAACTGTGTGTCGTCAGCATAACAGTGGAAATTAATATCATGCTTACGGATTATGTTGCCCAAAGGAAGCATGTAAAGGGAAAAAAGCAGTGGGCCTAAAACCGAACCCTATGGGACACCAAACTCCACTAGAGAACATGCAGAATAATCACCGTTTAAATCTACATACTGATAACGATCAGTCAAATAGGATCTGAGCCAGGAGAGGGCTGTTCCCTTAATTCCTACTACATTTTCTAATCTGTGAAGGAGAATGCTATGATCAATTGTGTCAAAAGCTGCACTGAGGTTGAGTAACACAAGCATAGTTATGCAACCCTGATCAGAGGCCAATAGGAGGTCATTTACTACTTTAACGAGTACTGTCTCTGTGCTGTGATGAGGCCTAAATCCTGACTGATACAGTTCATGTATGTTATTTCTATGTAGATATGAGCATAGCTGCTCCACAACTATCTTTTCCAGAATCTTAGAGATAAAGGGGAGGTTTTAAGGTGTAATTGAACAGCTGACCAGGGTCGAGGTCAGACTTCTTAATTATCGGTTTAATAACCGCTAATTTAAAAGATTTTGGAACATACCCAATGCTGATTGAAGAATTAATTATTTTCAACAGGGGTTCTGTTATTTCTGGCACTATCTGTTTGAGAAAATGTGTCGATATAGGATCTAATATACAGGGTGATGAATATGCAGAAGAGATGGGTGAAATTAGTTCATTCTCTTCAAGGTGAGTAAAGTATTCTAAGTTCAGATCTGACATGATTAGTTTAACATCTGCATCAATTACATTGTCTGGATTCAAAGCCTCAATTTTATGCCTAATGTTTACAATTTTATTATTAAAGAAGTTCATGAAGTCCTCACTACTGTATGTTGTTGTTGTGGAGATTTCTGCAGTGGTCTTATTTTTGGTTAATTTGGCGAAAAATCTAGGATTATTTTTGTTATTTTCTAAAAGAGTGGAGAGATACGTTGATCTAGCTACACTAAGAGCTTTTCTATAGTTCAGGATGCTCTCCTTCCATCCTATTTGAAAAACTAACAATTTGGTTTGACGCCATTTACGTTCTAATTTCCGAGCGGTCTGTTTTAAACTGCGTGTGTGATCATTATACCAGGGAGCGAGTTTCTTATCTCTAATCAATTTCCTTTTAACTGGAGCTACATTATCTAAGGTATAACGAAATGTTGACTGTAAATGTTCAGTCGCATGATCCAGTTCTGTTGAGTCAGATGGCGATCCAATCAAAGTTGGTAACTCTGGGAGATTATTGATTACTGTGGTATTTGATGTGATTGTACGTTTAATACGGTAGCACGGCACTGTGCGTACATTACTATGACAAACTTTAATTGAGACAATATAGTGATTTGAGATATCTTCAGACAGTGGAATTGTGAATAAATTTCTTATACTTAATCCGAAGAATAATATTAAATCTAAAGTGTGACCTGCTTCATGAGTGGGTCCTGTTCTCAGAGGGTCTTCTGGATTCTCAAAATGAATATTAAAATCTCCAGCAATTAACGCTTTCTCTACTGAAATAACTAGGTTTGTGAGGAAATCTGCAAATTCACAGAGAAATTCAGAGTACGGCCCTGGGGGTCTGTAAATGATAATTAGTGGGATCGACTGAGCAGACTTAATATTTGTAGCTACACTTTTTATGTTACTATAGAGAACTTCTAATGCATTACATTTGTGTCCATGTTTTTGTACGATAGACAGATTAACATTGTAAATAACTGCGATGCCTCCTCCTCTACCAGTTAGCCGAGGCTGGTGTATGTAGCTGTATCCAGGAGGACTAGCTTCATTTAAAGCTACATACTCATCCTGTTTAATCCAGGTTTCTGTTAAACAGAGTATATCAAACTCCTGATCTGTGATAATTTCATTAACAATAACTGCTTTAGATGCGAGAGAGCTTATATTTAACAGTCCTAGCTTCAGATAAGAGGTGCCGGCTGCGCATTCAGTGTGTTCCAAGTTTGTGGTATCTATGTTAATTAAATTACTAAAACAGACTTTCTGAGTCTTTCTACATTTGTGTTTAGCTCGGGGAACAGACACAGTCTCATTATAATGAACCCTGAGTGACGACTCTATGCAGCTAGCAGATGGTTGGTTTAGCCTGTCTGTCTGCTCCCTGGCCTGGGCTCTGGATTGTCACAGATTAACTAGGGCTCTTCTGAGACTATGTGCTATACTATAAGAAATGAGAGCAGCAACTTCCCGAGTGGGATGGACACCGTCCCGCCCTAATAGGCCAGCTTTGCCCTCAAAAGGTCTTCCAGTTGTCTATAAAGCCCACATTATTTTCCGAGCACTACCCGGACATCCAGTGGTTCAGCGACCATAATCTGCTGTAAATTATGTCGCCACGTCTCATTGGGATGGGGTCAGAGCAAACTACTTCTTCGGACATCGCCTTCGCTAGTTCAAACACCTCTGTAAAGTTATGCTTGCTAACCTCTGACTGACAAAGGCGTATATCGTTAGCTCCAGCATGTACAACTATCTTAGAGAACCTATGATGTCCTAGAGCCCTAAGATTACCTGCTATGTTGGGTGCTCTGTCTCCCGGGATACACATGACCACTGCCGCTGGCGCCCCTAAAGGCCTAGCTAATTTCACGTGCCTCAGTATAGAGTCTCCTATAACCAGAGCTCTTTCAGGTTTCTCAGCGGGTGCATCACTGAGGAGAGCAAAACTGTTGGATATGTGAAGTGCAGAAGAGGTGTGCTCCGGTAGGCTAGCCTTAGCGTTAGGTTTGGCTGAACAAGTATACCGCCAAGTCGTCACCCACTCGCTCCGCTGTGAGGGCTCTACTTGCCGGAGTCGGGGGCTGGTTATCTCCGCCTGCCACGTCCAGACTAAGAAATAAAGTTACAGCTAACGACGGAGGAAGAATGTCTAAACATCCTGCACTCCACACACTGCAAAAGCTGAATAGTATCCATTATAACGTACCTGAGTCTGAGTTTAGCGCAAAAAACGGAAAAAAGGCGAAGCCCAGTAGTATGAAAATGTAAAAATTAGTTGCTATTAATATTATTATTGTATCAACAAAAAGCTATATAATTTAAACGCTGATACGAACGCGAAACTTTCGCGGCAAGGATACAAAAACAGGAAGCTACGTCAACGTAATGCATCGCGCCCATGGTCCCTTTTCTTCATTACGGGTCATTCTGGTAGTGGTAGATCAGTTCTCCAAAGCCTCTAAGTGTATTTCCTTACCTTCCTTTCCATTTCCTTTCCAGTTGATTCTCCAACAGGTGGCCTGTGTGCACGTCCTCCCAACCAACCTAGTCTCTGACCAGGTCCTGCAATTTGCCAGTCAGTTTTGGGGGGCATTCTGTAAGCTCATTGGGGCCAGCTTGAAATTGGGGTTTCACCCTGAGTCCAACGGGCAAACAGAGAGGGTAAATCAAGATTTAGAGAGCATCCTCAGGTGTATGGCCTCCTTCAACCTGTCATTCTGGTCCAACCACCTAATGTGGGTAGAGTATGCCCACAACACAAGCCACTCTTGGCTTGTCACCCTTAGAGTGCCAATTTGGATATCCCCCCTCCCCCATGTTCCGGAGGAGGAACCTAAGGTTGGGGACTTAAGATGGGGTCATGATGGGGTCATGAAGTTTAGTATAGCCATGCGACCAGGCCTGGAGAAGGCCCAAGATGCCCTACAAGCGGCCACTTGCAGGGCAACCCTCACGACTACTCGGACGCGAAAGGTCAGAGCCCTCCTTCTGTATAGGACAACAGGTCTGGTTGTCCACCAAAGACCTCCCACTAAGGCTTGAATTGGCATCATTTAAAATAACCCCATGGCAAACCGCTTGGCTCTTCCCCGGTCAATGAAGATCAACCCTACATTCCAAGTGTCACAATTGAAACCAATGATTTGCAGCACCTTGGCTCCCAGTCCTGGACTCCAGATGGGTCCAAATAAAAACAAAAAAGAATATAAAACCAATAGTAATGATTCTAATAAATAAATAAATAGATTTTTTTTTTCACATGAGAAGGAGGGGAACCCGAGCACTAGTTTGGGAAGTACTTAGTCGGGGAAAATACTCAGAAGCGAGTCGGCACACGCAGACATAAGCGAGTCCCTCTTCATAGTAAGACATACCACTTTTCTACAAGCACCCTTACCTTAGCGCTGCATGGTGTTCATGCGAGCTGGTCATTCTCTGCCTAAATAAACACTCCATGGCCCAATGCTTTTTTTTAAGTCCTATGTTGGGGCTCCTGCATTTAACAACATACATGGTAGCACCATATTGAAGCGCCCCCTTGTAACAACACCCTTTAAATTTCAGCAAACATTTTAGTATATCATCTCAAAGGACAATACTATAGAAATTAAATTTGTATATATTTTAGAGTAGTCAATGTGTAGCTTGTATAACAGTATAGACTTACTGTCCTCTAAAAATAAGTTAATATACATCCATTATTGCCAAAATAGCTGGCAACAAAAGTGAGTACACCCTAAGTGGTAACAGCTGTACACCTTTAACCATGCAAAGTCACATGCCCTATTCATTATGTTAATGTGTTTGTCAGTGGCCAATAATTTCTCTAGACCTGAACCATATTGAGCACCTGTGGAGAATCCTCAAGCGGAAGGTGGCGAAGCGCCATGTGTCTAACATCTAGCCACTCTGTGATATCATTATGGAGGAATGGAAGAGGATTCTAGCACAAACATGTGCAGCTCTGGTGAATTCCATGCCCAGCAGGATTAAGGCTGTGCTCACACAAAATGTTGACACTTTGGAAACAGTTTTGACATGTTCACTTATGGTGTACTCATTTTCTTTGCCAGTTTAGACAAAGTTTAGAGGACATAAATCTGTACTGTTATACAAGCTGCACATTTGACTACTCTAAAGTACATACAATTTATATATAGTATATAATTATATTTATCTATTGTCTCTTGAGAACATAAAATAAAGTGGTTGCTGAAATATGAGGGGTGTACTCACTCGTGTGAGATACTGTAATTATACATAAAGCTTTTACTCAATATTTTAATAGCACTTATGCTGCAGTTTAAGCATCAGGCAGATATGCAAGTGCTGTATAAGTGTAAAGTACGTCTGTTCAGTCAGTATAGCAGGATGCTGTGACATAATCTGGCATAGAACTGGTCATAACATCAGTTTTTTCAACATTTTGGTATCAATGGTGCTGGTTTGGCTTGTACCGTTTGGGAATGTACCTAAGCACTGGCAAGGCTTCATTAAATTCTGTCCAGCCAGTTTTGCGTGATGCTGTGACAAAATCTGGCTCTGAAGACACACAGACAGACAGGAAAACATTTCAGAGATTGTTTTGGGGTCTTCAAAGTATGAAAGGTTAAGATATCATTGAAAAGCGAGTTCTGACCAATGTACAGACAAAACCATTCTTTCATTTATATAGAAGAAGTAGTAAGGATTGTGCCGGCTTTGTAGAAGCATTACAGTCGTTTCTGTGTCCTCTGTATCTATGTATGCACAGTAAACTAACGCATTGGTTGGTTCTGTTGAGTGACGTGTATAACCACACCTTTCCATATCAAGGGAAAATGGATAAAAAACAGCATCTGCTGTGACTCAATGTGGCACATAACTGCTTATAACATCTTTTCTACTTAACATTTTGATTGAATTCATGGCATAAGGTTCAGTTTTCATAGCGTATACACTATTTAAGTATACTTCAAAGTAAGCCATGTTGAATTATGCTTTTGTGTGGGTGTTGAGGAGTGTGCTGAATTTGTAGGTGAATTTCATTTGTTTCTGTGTCTTCTTGTATTACATCATATAACCATGGCCACCTCAAGGGTAAAAGCACTCAATCAGTAAACTAAACCTATTATATGCTGTGATGTCCGATCAACTCAACATTTTGCTTTCATTTCTGCTGCGTTTGGGCAAATCCTGAAACACTGGCAAAGTGTCAATAAATTTGGTTCAGGCAGTGATGCTGAGACCAAATTGCCTAGACATACATACAAGTATACAGACAAACAGCAGATTCTTTTTTTCTCAGACTGGTTTCTGGTCGTCCACGGTATGAAGCATGCATGAAAGATATATTTGAAGGAGCGAGTTCTGGACATTATACAGCCAAAACCTTTCTTTTGTTTCTATAGATGTGCCTGCCTCTAAAGTATAGACCATTTGCATTTGACATCACTGTTTGCCTTTGATCAAATTCTGGTTTGTTTTTTTGGACCATGACCATTTTATTAATTTAATTATCTCACTAAATTGTCCTGGACTGTTTAATATATCAAACCAGAGGTATTATAGTACCATGCTGTGTTTTGCTTTTAATCAGATTCTTTCCTATATTTTAATTTTGAACATTCAATAAAGTTGTAATATGGTGAAATTGCTGTTTAAAATGTAAAATTATCACTTTTTTAGTAGAGATACCTATTTATGTTTATCTAGCATCCACAGTCTTATTTCAGGCTTATTTCACATTATAATAATTAGTTTTTTAATTAGAACAATATTGAAATACAGCAAGGCTGTGAATCATAACTTGTGATAGTTGCTACACCAAATTAAGATCCTAGAAATAGCTGGACCATCATTGGGATGTAATGGAAACATTCAGTTACATGTCTGCAAACACTATATAGAGCTAAACTCAGATTCTGGTAAATGCTTCAAAAATATTGTCCAGCCAATTACCGGATGAATTGAATCAAGTTAAGCATGTATGTTACTTGCTGAAGGTAAAACTTAAAACAAAATGCCTACAAAAATAGAAGGAACAGGCAGCTTTAGTATAGGATGGTAAATCATGAACAAGCATAAACCCAGTGATATGTGTGGGTTTCAGACTTTATGTAGTCATTAACTTTAAAGGATTTTCAACTAAGAATGACAGCATGTTTGTCCAATTAATTTTGGGGAAAAAAATCACATAAAAAAGTGCTGTACAGTCTTATGCAAAAGTTTGGGCACCCCTTGATTAACCCCTTAATTTTGGTGATTTTTAAATTGAAATTATGTTAACACAGTCTCTCTTGGAAATGAAAAAGAAAATGCACAATATTTTCAGCAAACATTGAGGCATAGTTACTTCTTATTCCTTAAATTTAACAAAAATAAAAACATTATTATGGCACTGTGCAAAAGTTTGGGCACCCTAAGAGTTCCAGAGTCTCAGATTCTTCTTACATGGTTTTAGACCTTAATCAGCTCATTAAATCTGAGGCATGGAAACAGCTGTCATTAGTAAATGGCAATTTAAAAGCTTTACAAATACTTTGACTCTTCAAACCTTGTGCACACATTTGCACATTTGGGTTCCTCTAAGCAGTTGTGTAAGACTCTGAAAATTAAAGTTATTGATGCCCACAATGCAGGAGAAGACTACAAGAAGATAGCAAAGCGTTGTCAGCTTGCAGTTTTCACAGTGAGAAGTGTAATTAAGAGATGATAGTTCAGGGGAACTGTGGAGGTCAAGATGAGATCTGGAAGACCAAGAAAACTATCGGAGAGAACTGCTCGTATGCTGGTCAGAAAGACAAATCAAAACCCCCATTTGATTGCAAAAACCCTGATGCATTTTGGAAACAAGTGCATTTTGGAAACAAGTGCTGTGGATTGATGAAGCACTCTACAAATAGAACTATTTGGCAACAATCAGCAAAGGCATGTTTTGAGAAAAAAGTAGCAGCATTTCATGAAAAGAACACCTTGCCACATTTAACCATGGGGGTGGATCTATCATGCTTTGGGGTTGTGTTGCAGCCACTGGCACAAGAAACATTGCACAGGAGGAGGGAAGAATGGATTCCACTAAATACCAGCAAATTCTGGAAGCAAACAACACAACATCTGTAAAAAAGCTGAAGCTGAAAAGAGGATGACTTCTACAACAAGACAATGATCCTAAACATGCCTTGAAATTCACTATGGAATTCCTCAAGAGACGCAAGTTGAAGGTGTTGGAATGGCCATCACAGTCCTCTAATTTAAACATCATTGAAAATTTGTGGATAAATCTTAAATGAGCTGTGCATGCAAGACAACAAAATAATATTACAGAACTAGAAACCTTTTAAAATGAAGAATGGGAGAAAATCCCAAGTACAGGAATTGAAAGACTTTTAGCTGGCTATAAAAAGTGTGTGCAAGCTGTGATATCTGCCAGAGGAGGTGTTACTAAGTACTGATTATGTAGGGTGCCCAAACTTTTGCACAGTGCCACAATAATGTTTTTTTTATATATTTTTTAAATCTTTGTTCAATTTATGACATACAAAGTAACTATTCGCCAATGTTTGCTGAAAATATTGTACATTTTTTCCATTGCCAAGAGAGACTGTGTTAACATCTTTTTAATAAAATAATGACCAAAATCTATTTATCAATGGGTGCCTAAACTTTTGCATAAGACTGTAATTCCTACTCCATTTACCCAGATTTTTAAGTATGTAAATATCCTTTTTATGTAAATAAAAATGTTACACTTTTATTTCATATAAATTATTTTATTTCAACTGCAATATTTTATTGTCTACTATAGTAGTTACATTAACACTTTGTCAATGTTTTGTTAGAACTTTGTTCTGTTATATTGAACTTTCAGCTGCATAACACACATAATGTTATATAATTTCTGTTATTTGTTATCACCCAAATGAGGATTCCCTATTGAGCCTGGTTCCTCTCATGGTTTCTTCCTATTGCCATCTCAGGGAGTTTTTCCTCGCCACTGTCGCCGTCACCCTGGGCTTGCTCATCAAGGACAATCTCATTATCTAGACACATTTTTCCCACACATACACACTTCCATAAATTTTCTTTTCATTTTTGTGATGCTGCTTTGAGACAATGACCATTGTTAAAAGTGCTATAGAAATAAAATCTAATTGAATTGAATTTTAAAAAATGTCCAAATATTCATTTACCTGACTATGTGTGAAATGTATAATTTATTTTGTAATTTTAAATGTTTTTTATATAGTAAAGGATATATTTACCAGTTCTCTTTCCCCAAAGGGTTCACAGAAAGTGACTGCTTTACCGAATAAGAGCACACCACACAACTCTCCCACCTCACAGTTACTACAGTTTGACCTGAGAAAGAAGAAGACAAAGTTACTATCATTATGAAGAACAAATGTGTTGATGGTCTCCCATATACACACCAGATATTGGCATCTAGTGCTCCTTGCAGATTAGAGTCAAAGTCATCACGAAGAACTGCATGGATTCCATTTATTTCAGCTGTGCAACATAAATTAGAGTGAAGATTTAACTGATGAGCACAATATAAAACTTCATTATTTTTTTTAAGTATATACATTTACATAATAACTTACCTAAACTAGGTTGCAATGGAGTTTCTGTGGGAGCTAAAAGAAAAAAACAGAATCATTTTTTTATATGTTTAATATCCAATGACAATAATAGAGACAATTCAGAGGATTTGAGAATTATTTATATGGGAATATATGGCCAAAGCATTGTGGAAAGGACATGAAACTTTTAACTAGTAGTGTAGTTTTACAGAAATAGTGTTGCTTATTTCTGGTTTGTGAAACATCCTTAAAGATGTTTTATAAAACATGTATATAAAACCAATAGTCTGCACACAACAGAGTGAATTAGGTTAGCCTTGACACTTTGTTTGACAGTGTTGGAGGGGATGTGTAATGTACTGATGCTTATCAATAAAACAGGAATAAGTAAAGGTCAAATCCATCAGGTGTCCAATTTAGAAAAACCTGTCAGCATGCAGATGTGTTTGTATTCAAATTAACTACAACAACTCTTATGAGAGGTGAGCATGCACAGATCTGTCCACCCACACAGGCACATGCAAACCTTTAGACTGTTAAAAGGGCATCAGTTTTGTCTTGTAAATGGTTGATTAAACATATCAACACATACCACTCTATACTTTTTTGCTTTTTGGTCAATGAGAATAAGGTGTATAGAGACCCTCTACATTGCCATGTTGTGTAGCTCTTTGAAAAACTGAGAATGGAAAGTCCTGTAGTGAGAGAAACCAGCGTGTTATATGGGCATTGGTATCCTTAGCTCTTGCCAGCCATTATAGAGGGGCCTGGTCAGTGATCAGTGTCAAAGATCTGGAAGTTGCTCGCTGTCAAAGACAGCAGACCTTACCCAGCAGAGTGATAAGCTCATTCACTGATGTCAGCAGGTATGCATCAAACTCATAGATTTGGTTTAGCCGCCGTCATTATAAATACTGATTTGACCAGTCAGGTATTAGACTCCTATATGATGCCATCTCTTAGCATGGTGTTTAGCTTGGTGTTAATGAAATTATGGCAGGCTTTTGGGGCTCTTTACAGTCTCTGATAGATGAGCATGATGGGCAGCGTCTTAATGTCATGCCATTCCATGTGAGTGAGAAAAAAGTTGCTGGACTAGCCTCCCTACTCAATCAGCCTCTAGTGTTGTGAGTCCTGTGTCATGCTGACAGGAAAGCATCCGGAGACCATGTGTGGGGTTGCTTCTCAACCAAGGGAGGGGGATCACTCACATTTTTTCAATAGAGTAGTCTAAAGTAATTCAGATATGAAAAAAGATTGTACAAAAACATCCTCCTCATCTTCTTCCAACTATCCAAGAACAGTTTGTTGATGAAGAATGCATTAATTTCCAGCATGACGGAGCACCTTACCATAAGGCACAAGTGATAACTAAGTGGCACAGGGAACATAACATCAAAAAATTGGATCAATGCCAAGAAAACTCCCAGAGATCTTAATCTCATTGAGATTGGCATTAGTCAAGAGATACACAAAAAACACAAATTTTGACACACGCCGATCAATGATTTTGCAAGAATAGCCTGCCATGAGTTAGGATTGTTTGACAGCATGCCAGGGCAAATTGCAGAAGCCTTGAAAAAGAAAGGTCAACACTGCAAATATTGACTCCTTGCATAATCTTAATGTAATTGTCAATAAAAGTCTTTGACCCTTATGAAATGCTTGCAATTATACTTCAGTATACCATCTTACCAAAAGATATAAAAACACTGAAGCACCAGACTTCTTATTCTTATAGTGGGTGCATACATTCCCCCAGTGTTAATGCTAAGGAGGCACCTTGTGAACTGCATGGGGCAGTAAGTCAACTGCAATTCTATCATATGTACGGCTCATCAGTTGCTCCAAACTTGTTCTATGACAGGTTAAATCCTGGCCATCAGGAGCCATCTCTGCTCTCCGGGACTGTTTTGAGCACACTGACTGGCACATATTCAGGGAAGCTGCAACAAATGGTGACTACAATAACGTGGAGGAGTATATGGTATCAGTGACTAGCTGACAAGTGCATTGATGATTCCACTATTTCCGAGACCATCACCACACACAGCAACTGGAAGCCGTGTTTGTTTGCATCTTGGGATGCAAAAACAAAATAGCAGTGACAAAGAACACCCCACTTGCCATTTCACACAAGGCTGTTGAACCAGACAACATTCCTGGCAAAATGCTCAGAGCATGTATGTTGATAGTGGGATTTCTTTAGATGTTAGAACAGATTTTATGCTATTAAAAGCACTCTTTGCAATTCATAGCCTTCTTTCCTATTCTACTATTATCAGCAGCATATTTAAAATTATTTATGTTTTCCCCAGCAATTGCTATTCCTTTTAGGTGTTCAATTTCTTTAAATATCTCTTCCATGTAAATGTTAAACAGTGCAGGGGATAATATACATCCTTGCCGAACACCTCTTCTAATGCATATGGGGTTAGATAGTACTTCATTTGCTCATACATACTGTATGTTTGCTGTGTCCAAAACAGGTGGCACGGGTGGCAATTGCCACCCTAAGAAAAAGCCTTGCCACCCCAGTACTAGTGTCCCAGTGTTCTAAAAAAAAAAAAAGAGTTTCCTTGACCGATTTACAGCAGCGTATTTTGATGACATAGTGTGACGAGCGTCCCAATCATCTATCAGCGTCGCTGATAAAAATAAATTGTTCAATAAAACCACCCTCCGGGGTTTGTTCACCTGTATTTCCGTTGTTGATCTTTATTCCCCGCTAAAATACCCATAAATAAAAGAACAAAATCTCGTCTTTCTATTAAATCATAGTCCGAATAAATGACACTTATGAACTGCTTTGTTTTAGTGAATCAAAGACATTTAGTGCAACCAACGAGATCATATCACACAGATGACTCAATCCGGCTCTTTTAACAAACCGAAGCAGTTTATTTTTATGTCTTTGTGTATATTAATGACTAACAGCCTAACTGTGAACTATTTTCAAAAGTATATTTTTCAGTTCAGTAGCTTCAATCTTCAAAATTGTCCGAACCTTTGATAACTGGCATCATGTGACAACAACACATTTGTCCATGTCCAGTCCATCGATATGCTGAAGTTGAGAAACAAATCCAGGTACTCAATTACTTTTAATACTTCACAAATTAATGTTGAATTAAGATAAAAATAAAAATAAAACATTTTCTAAGTGTTGCCTGAGATAGTTGCTT
The DNA here is from genome assembly GCA_011419295.1 of Clarias macrocephalus. Taxonomy (NCBI): domain Eukaryota; kingdom Metazoa; phylum Chordata; class Actinopteri; order Siluriformes; family Clariidae; genus Clarias; species Clarias macrocephalus. The sequence goes on along the minus strand of JAAGKR010007995.1, from coordinate 3,037 downwards.
GCTAGTTATATGACAACTAAATAGCATTTTTTTTAAATCAGTTCTATTTAACGTTAGCCTCATTACCTTGTTAGCCTTGTTAGTCAAAATTGTTCAGTGTAGTGTATGTTTGGAAAGCAATAAAGTCTAAACTTCATACTTGTTGCATCTCCCAGGATACTATGAAACGAAAGGCTGACATCCAGCGTTTTTTTAAACCAAAAAGAAAAGGAAAATCAGAATCAGATACTGTGGGAGTGGAAGGTGCAGATAAGATAGAAAAGGGTACAAAAGAAGTTGTGGAAGGGTGTTGTAAGAAAGAAATATAAAAACTGATGACAAAGAGCTAGAAAGAAGTGAAGAAGCAGAAGATATCCAGCATGAAGTGAGTGAATAGGTGGAAGAAAAAAGGTTAAGAGAGGAAGAGAGCTCAGATATTGAAAGAGAGGAGAGAGAGCTTGAAACAGCAGCACCCTGTTTGTCAGGTGACCATGGGATGTTGTTCATTGTGCTTTTCAAATATTTTAAAATAAGCACAACCTATTTGATTTATTTAACCTATAATAATTTAAAGAACCAGAGCTCAATATATGCTTAACTTTGCTTATCTTGGTTACATTCAGTGTTCTTTAATATATATTGTTGAGATATGTCTAAAAAACCTTTAGACAAAGGTTGCTGCAGCAGTAGCTGTACATGAATGATTAGGTGTTAAATGTTTTGTACTGTAACATTTTAATATAATTATTACTTTATTTCATTTTTATAGGACAATGGAAAAATGTGCACCCTAGTGTATACATCGAATAAGAATAGCGTTCATTGAATCCACAAAAACCATGCAAGGATGCTTGCTTCAGTGTTGCCACCCCTCATAATTTTAATTCCATCATGTTGCCACCCCATGAATAATTTTCTAGATCTGCCCCTGGCTTGCAGGTATTTTTTCTCCCACTGAAACACGATTACATTTCAGAGTCTTCTCCTCCGTCCCTCAGAGACTGCTTTCCTCCCTACCTGTAGCTCACCAACGTGTCTTCACTTCTCTGAATTTACACAGAAGCTGTTTACCGGCTGCAGACCACTTCTGCGCGCTAAACATTTGAAGGACGTCTGTTTCCGATTGGCCAGTTAATATCACGTTACATCTGTGTCTGATACCTAAGTTATTTCGCGCCAGGTCCCGCCCTCACTCACGTGCTTGTTTAAATGTGCCAATAATAGAGTGGTAATTAGAATATCTCCGCCTCCAGCTGCTGATCAGCCAATCAGAAACAAGATTAGAATGTTCCCGCCTCCAGCTTCTGATTGGCTTTGAGAGTTTTCGCTAACGTTTTTTGTACAAAAATGATACCATAGTTCATCTCATACAAGCAAAATATTAAAACGTAACTTTAATTGTAAAGCGCTGCTTTAAAACAGCTACAGAGCTACATTATCCTTAGTCAGAATATTCAGGCCTGCATTAAGAAAGCTGATGGCTAGATTGCCATGATGATATTTCAGAATAAATGTCATCAAAACAAAAAAATATATTTGTGGCGTTTATGTGTGCATGGGTGCTGCACTGAGAATCAGTTTCCTACATTCTCTTCACATTCTTTGAAGGCATAAAGCAGATACTATAGCCTACATGTAAGTGTGGGACTTCTGCTGCCTTACCTGTGCCACTTCCTGTGGATAATCTTTTAAAATGTCATGAGAAAAAGCAAAATTTTTATCTAAAACTTGAATGTCAAAGTATTATAAAATTAATATTATTTACCTCAAAATTACAAAGAAAAACGTTACATTTTTAGTATGGACGTTAACCTTTAGTTAATGAGTTTCATATTTAATTACAATGTAATATTGTAATTTTACATAAAGTTGTACATAATTTACAAAAACAGAAAAAAATGTAAAAGTAAAATGGTATTTTTTCCTGTTAAAAAATGTGAAAAATTTTTAATTTTTCAGTATTGAAATAATCCTTAAAAAAACAGTCGACTTAATAATTTACAAATAATGTGTCACGAGCAACCGAGGGACGAACACAGCAGCCTTAGCAGTTAGCCCGTGTTGCGTGGACAGTAAACCCAAACGCGGAGGCAGCGCGAGTAGGCAGGATAACCACACGTTTACTCTTAGAACTCTCTTACAGCAAGAGCAAGGATCTACACAAATAAACCCGCGTTCTAGCAACACACACTCAATCAAGGAAGCAACCTGAATAGGTGAGTACTCACGGAACCGTTGGTGAAGCGATAGCGAAGGCATGAATGAACTCAATGACTGAGCGATGTGAAGCGCCATCTTGTCTCCTTTTATGCTTTCTGAAAGCGCGACCGGCACGAGGACCATGACAGTACCCCCCTGTCCAGGACCGACTCCCGACGGTCCAGGGGTGGAGGATACCCGACGACGGTAGTCCCGTATGAGCTCAGGGTCAAGGATGAACCGGGCCGGAATCCAAGACCGTTCCTCGGGGCCATAGCCCTCCCAGTCAACTAGGTACTGCATACCTCTGCCCCGGGGACGTGAGTCGAGGATCCGGCGTACAGTATAGGCGGGACTACCCTCAATGATTCGGGGAGGGGGAGTGGGTGGAACCACTGAAGTGATGAAGGGTTTGAGCTGGGAGATGTGGAATATCGGGTGGATCCGGAGCGCCGCAGGCAGCTGGAGCCGGTAGGTGACAGGATTGACACGGAGGGTGATGCGATATGGACCGATAAATCTGGGGGAAAGCTTTTTGGACTCTGTGCGGAGGTGTAGATTTTTTGTGAACAGCCACACCTTGTCACCTGTGTGGAACATTCATCCCGGAGGGTGTCGACGGCGATGTTGTGAGATGTAGCGGGTGTTTGCGCGCTGGATGGCCTCCTTGGCTTGAATCCAGGACCGTCGACACCTTCGGACCAACTGTTGGGCCGAGGGTACTTCAACCTCCGGTTCTTGGTGTTCGAACATCGGAGGTTGGAAACCCTGGCATACCTCAAATGGACTCAGCTTCGTGGCGGAGGAAACGTGGAGGTTGTGTGAGAGCTCCGCCCAAATGAGGTAGCAAGCCCAGGAG
>JAAGKR010007994.1:4419-33578 GCA_011419295.1 Clarias macrocephalus | reverse complement strand
CAGGAACAAACTGGACTCCTTTTAATTTTAACACGTCTCCTGTTACACTGAACTTCCAGTACACATTATTAAGTTGATCAATCCCTGCTATCCGTTATCACCCAGATGAGGATGGGTTCCCTGTTGAGTCTGGTTCCTCTCAAGGTTTCTTCCTATTACCATCCCAGGGAGTTTTTCCTTGCCACCGTCGCCCTCGGCTCGTTCATCAGGGACAATCTTATCATTTTGATTCATACACATTGCATACAGACTTACTTCTTTTTATTGTGTAAAGCTGCTTTGCGACAATGTCAATTGTTAAAAGCGCTATATAAATAAAATTGACTTGACTTGACTTGACTTGATAAAACATCCATTATATGGAAAAAATAATACCGTTATATGTTTGAAATTCCAACAATTTAGTTTGACTCATTTACAGTACATAAACATTTTTGAGCGGTCTGTTTGTGTGTGTGTGTGTGTGTGTGTGTGTGTGTGTGTGTGTGTGTGTGTGTGTGTGTGTGTCATCATTATACCAGGAAGAAAGTTTCTAAAACATTCTAAACATTCAGTTACCTAATTGAGTTCTGTGGAATCTACTGATAAAGCTCTGTGCAGTAGTTGATGTGAAAGTACATTTTTATGCAGTTTGTACAATAACGTGTGTATATTATTACTAAGACACACCTAAAACGAGAAGAGATAATAATCTGAGATAACTTCAGCACACAGTTACTCTTCCAGGCAGAACTACTGTGTTTACATTGTACCATTTTAACTGCCTCTGGAAGTTGAGTCATGTCAACTGGAGTTCTTCTTAGTTAAGTAGAAACATTTCACTATTCATCCAAGTAGCTTCTTCGGTAAGTTGGAAAGTTCCTTATATTTAAGTTCTCCAAGGTCAGAGGTTCCTCCCTTATCTGAAACGGCTTGTTACATGAACAATGGAGAAGGTGAGAATAGGAGGGAGGGTCGTTAGAGAGTAAAGAGTAGAGAGGAGATTAGCGAGAGTCGTTAAGATGTAATGATCAGAAAGAGCAAGGGGAGTCCTTCAGTGTGCCTTTCCTAGTGGGTGTGTGAAGAGGTCTTGATCTTTCTTGGGACAGATGAAATGGCAGCATGTAAAATACCTCCACCACTGTTGAGAGAGGGATTTTCCACCTGCACATAGATGGCTTCTTTCACCCCTTTCTCGAACCATCTAACTTCTCTGTCCAAAATTTTTACATTTTTGTCCTGAAATGTGTGTCCTTTGTCACTAAGGTGAAAGTACACCACAGTATATTTAGTGACACGTAAGGCCTCCCCTTAAGTTCCTGGTCATTACGCCTTAACAACTCTCTTTAATCTCTATCTTTAATCTTCCTACAGATGTGGCCATTAAGAATGGGCGTTTGGGAAGGCCGCAATTCATCCCACTGAGTGCCACCAGATCCCGCAAGCATCATTTAAAATTTAAATAAACATGTTGTGCTTCACAGAATATCCACCAGATGGCGCATGGAATGACTTTATCTAAAAGCCAGACCAAATACAACAAAGAATTGTGTATAATAAGTTAAAACAACATTATTTCCAATGCTTAAGCAAACACAAACAAATTAGCATTTTACAATAGATCTTTCATGATTAATCTGTGTATATGCTCTTTAACACTAGATTTACTAAAGCTGTGCAAATTTGCATAAATTCCCTGGACCTCACACCTACTTGCACCCCTGCGGCTCCATTGTTCTCCTGCTTTTTTTGTGCAAACACACCCATTCCAGTGAGGCCTGGCACATCTGCATTTGTTAGCCTAAACCAAGGCAGACCGAACCTTTGTGTGTGACATGGAAACCTTCAGAAATGTCTGCTGTATTTATACAAAAGACACACATTCACAATATATGGATACACAAGTCTGCTTTATTGTAAAGTGTTTTGACAAACTTTACAGCGTTTGCAGACCCAGTGTCCATCGTCCCTGCATTTGGCACAGGTGAATTTCTGACATGTTAGTAAAGCTTTTATTTTGTCACATATACATTACAGCACAGTGAAAACCTCAGGTTAACCTGCTGCGATTCCTGTTGCAGCTCTCTTGCACCGGGCACTGCGTTGTCTGTACAGTCCCTGGCACAGCAGCTGCAGCAGCTCAGAAACAATCTTCTTTTGCTTGTCCACCCTGTACAAGCCCTGTACAAAATGTAGGCCGCCGGGTTCAGCATATTGTAAAAAAAATCGCTACTGGCCACCTGCGTATTGTTGCTCTTATGGAATACATCCACGCCATTTGGTCCAACACGTCTACACCACACTGTAAAAGCAGAGAGAGAGAGTCATGAGTATATGTGCTTTTTTTCTATAGGCCTGTATAGTACACATCAGAAAACATTGTAGCACTGGTGTAAAATTATACACACATTCACATACCTTCATGTGGTTATAGTCTGGGTTTCCTCTTTCTGCCGTCACCGATCGTCATGTCTTGGAACTTGGAACACACAGTCTTGTTTTTTTAGGTGCATAAATTGTCAAGGAGACACTGACACTTCTAAGTACTGAAGTGGAGAATACCTCTCGCTGTGCAGTGTCTTTTGCAAGTTGAGGAAGTTCACGCTGGACTTTATTCACTGTGCCCAGTAGTGGTGTTTTGCGCTGCAGCAGTCTGTGCGACAGTGAAGTAAAGAAATCAAAAATGTCCGTCGTGACATTTCTCCCATCATCAAAAATGGCTCCATCAGATTCATGAGCACGTTCTCTGCCAGCCTGTCTCCCTTCGGACGACTGGGGTCCTTTCCCAAGTATGGAGATGCATTGCAGATATATTTGGTCTCCAAATCCGTGGCCATCCAGAACTTGATCCCAAATTTGTCTGGCTTGGTTGTGATATACTGTGTGGATGGACAACGTACCTTGTTAGGGAACAGCTGTTGATCTATGGTCCTGCGTTCTTCTGGAGTGAAACTCTCAGCACAATTCTTGTTGAAGCGTGTCCAGATGTCGGAGATTGCAGCAAATTTGTCTGTTTTCACCCATTCTGCCCCGTGTTCTTGTCATCAAATCGAAAGTGTCAGGAACATGTCAATGGAACACGGTGCCAATTGCCCTCTGCATGAATCATTCCTTGGTTAGGAGTGCAATTAGAGGGCAACTGGCACACAAAGAACAGAACTCTCTGGTTGTGGGGGATGTGAGGTGAGCAAATGAACTAAATCACTTGTTCAACAGGTTTGATTCATCTGGCCGTGCCTTTCCACCCATACTGCCCTCACTCATGCAGTCCCCAATATCTGCTACAGACCCCCCCCAACCACCCCCGCCCCCCAGGAGAGATTCAGAAGGTCTTTCCTTCCAATTGCTGTCAGACTCTACAACAAAGTCCCTGCAGCTGACCTCACACACATAGACTAACAAACACACACATCCAATACACCATGGTAGTTTCTATGTGCAATATTTCTCATATGCGATATTAGTTCTTGTCAATCCCTGTCACTACATTGCGTGCCTGTCCATAAAGATAAATCCACAGTGTTGTACATATATTTATATATCCACTCTGTATATGATATACATACACTCTCTCTATACATACATGCATATATTTATTTTTCAGAAAATGCTTTATGTTTTTGTTTTCCTCAAAAGAAGCTTGTGTGAGTGTATAATACAGCTGACGTACAAGTCAACAGGTGTCAATAAATCTTGCATATTTATGAAAAGTCGTGGATTATTCAGTGAAACAGAATTGAAGGTTATAATTTAGTTGTTTTACTGTAGACATACCCAAGACACAGGGCACACAAACACAGCAGCGCCCATGCGATTGACACACTCATCTACCTATGTAGAAAAGAGATGAAATAGTAGGGTTTCTGTCATTTTTTAAATAGATTTGCCATTCTGCCACACCCCAAGACTTTCAAGTATCAAAATCAAAAAGTATCAAATCCAACTATGAAGTCTTAATTAAATATTTTTTTAATCTATATTATGTTTTGCTGAAAAAAAAAATTAGGCAGAGACATCTGTCCTGTTAATTCACCTTAAAGCTCCTTATTTGCCACCAGTCAAATTGGGTTGATAAATTCACAACTATTGTGAATGAAATGTGAGAAGAGATTTAATTATATTTCTAATTTTAAATATTTATCAACAACATCAATAAATACTATAGTATTGCAGAGTAGAAAACCATTATAATGAACAGGGGAGTTTAGTAATTCAGCAAGTTATTCTTTTTAAGATTACAATAACGTTCCCAGAATGTTACAGGACAGTCATTTTAAAATAACCTAAACTATCTTAAACAAAATGTTCCCTAGTGTATATTTTAGAGTGTTTTACAACCATTAAATAACATTCTCAACAGACAAAAATGTACTTTGGTTTAATTGGTCTACTTTAAAAATTATTTTGGCAATTAGTTTTAGGCCTGATGGTGAGAATGTCAAGATGTCAAGAATGTCAAGATCCCCATTTAGAATATTTGCATGATTAGATTAGAAAGAATCTACAGTCGTGACCAAAAGTTTTAAGAATTACATAAATATTGGAAATTGGAAAAGTTGCTGCTTAAGTTTTTATAATAGTAATTTGCATATACTCCAGAATGTTCTGAAGAGTAATCAGATGAATTGCATAGTCCTTCTTTGCCATGAAAATTAACTTAATCCCCCAAAAAACTTTCCACGGCATTTCATTGCTGTCATTAAAGGAGCTGCTGAGATCATTTCAGTAATCGTCTTGTTAACTCAGGTGAGAATGTTGACGAGCACAAGGCTGGAGATCATTATGTCAGGCTGATTGGGTTAGAATGGCAGACTTGACATGTTAAAAGGAGGTTGATGCTTGAAATCATTGTTCTTTCATTGTTAACATGGTGACCTGCAAAGGAACACATGCAGCCATCATTGTGTTGCATAAAAATGGCTTCACAGGCGAGGATATTGTGGCTACTAAGATTGTACCTAAATCAACAATTTATAGGATCATCAAGAACTTCAAGGAAAGAGGTTAAATTCTTGTTAAGAAGCTTCAGGGCGTCCAAGAAAGTTCAGCAAGCGCCAGGATCGTCTCCTAAAGAGGATTCAGCTGCGGAATTGGAGGGCCGCCAGTACAGAGCTGCTCAGGAATGGCAGCAGGCAGGTGTGAGCGCATCTGCACGCACAGTGAGGCCAAGACTTTTGGAAGATGGCCTGGTGTCAAGAAGGGCAGCAAAGAAGCCACTTCTCTCCAAAATAAACCTCAGGGACAGATTGATCTTCTGCAAAAAGTATGGAAAATGGACTGCTGAGGACTGGGGCAAAGTCATATTCTCGGATGAAGCCTCTTTCCGCTTGTTTGGGGCATCTGGAAAAAGGCTTGTCCGGAGAAGAAAAGTTGACGCTACCATCAGTCCTGTGTCATGCCAACAGTAAAGCATTCTGAGACCATTCATGTGTGGGGTTGCTTCTCATCCAAGGGACTGGGCTCACTCACAATTTTGCCCCAAAACACAGCCATGAATAAAGAATGGTACCAAAACACCCTCCAACAGCAACTTCTTCCAACAATCCAACAACAGTTTGGTAAAGAACAAGGCATTTTCCAGCACGATGGAGCACCGTGCCATAAGGCAAAAGTGAGAACTAAGTGGCTCGGGGACCAAAACGTTGAAATTTTGGGTCCATGGCCTGGAAACTCCCCAGATCTTAATCCCATTGAGAACTTGTGGTCAAGCCTCAAGAGGCGGGTGGACAAACAAAAACCCACTAATTCTGACAAAATCCAAGAAGTGATTATGAAAGAATGGGTTACTATCAGTCAGGATTTGGCCCAGAAGTTGATTGAGAGCAGCCCAGTCGAATTGCAGAGGTCTTGAAAAAGAAGCCCAGCACTACAAATACTGACTCTTTGCAAAAATGTCATGTAATTGTCGATAAAAGCCTTTGACACGTATGAAGTGCTCGTAATTATATTTCAGTACTTGTATTCCTTGAGAAATACAAGTGAGAATAAAGTGAGAATGGGTGAACATGAATAATGTACAATCGTGGCCAAAATTTTTGAGAATGACACAAATACTGTATACACAGATTGACGATTTGGAAGAAGGGATGAGTGAAATTAGTTCACTCTCTTCAAGGGGAGTTAAGTATTCTAGGTTCTGATCTGGTGTGTGTAGGGATGAACATGCCCCAGAATGGGCCATCAAGCTATTACATTCCCAGGGCCCCTCTTTGCAGACTGCATGACGCCAGCTCACAAGCTTATTGGTCTTCTTAAACACTGCAGTCTCTCTTAAGTGGGAAACTTAACTAAGCCCGGAAAAGGGGGCCATGCGGTGCCTGGCGCTATAACAATCCAGACGACCTCGAACTTCAACCATGTAAATTGGAAATCTGGTAAACAAAGGAGACAGTTTTACGCCTCTGAGTGGGGAAACACCCTCCCTAACTTAGCTCACTGATACTCTTGGTGACCTCCAGAAACAGGCCTTTCCGTGAACAAAGGAACACATGGCAGAGACACTATTGCAGATCATCTTTAAAGTGTGCCAATGGGGCAAACTTATATCTGTGTATAGTTACTCAGTATGTTTAGTGTCTATATGTACCTCTGCTTATTCTACATACTTTAGAATGTGTAACCAACAGGTATAAACCCCTTTTAACTAGATAAAGGCATGAATGAGTATGTGAGATATGGGATGAGTAGTATCTACCGAAAGCTTATCTTATTCAAAGGATGCTTATGTACATGAAATGTTAGTAACATGAACAGAGCGTGTGTAAACTTAATTCATACAAGGTATTAAACTTTCCAGCCGGATGAGTACCACGTGATAGCCGAAAAGCCCGGCCTAATGTATGCCTTAAAGGAGGAAAAACATGAGGCGGGGCTAATCCCGCAACCCCATCTGATTGGATCAATCACTCGTGGGACAGACCGACAACCAAGGGTTAAAACGCCAAGGTCCGAGCACATAGTTACGTCTTCCAACGTCATCCACGACTGAACATTATCTTCATGTCTGAAGCAAGCTCTCTCGCGTCACTCGTCCACCGTTGACTCTCGCCCTGCCTCTTACCAGCAAGCAAACTGCTCATCTGCTCTCTACACCTTCGAAGCCATGAAGGCTCTGCTAGAAGAAGCGTCAGAGCTCCGCCGTCAGTAACCAAGCAACCAGCGCATCAGTGAAGGGCTTCCCCGAGAGACGTCATCACAGCTCCAGAGCACCAGCCAATCAGCAACACCTGATTCGCTAACACCGAACCGGAATCAGAGGAAGGAAGGCCGCAGCACAACACAAGTGAACAAACAAAGCTTCATACTTTGCTGAAATTGGTTTCTCACGTCATAACAAACCATAAGATTAAACCCAAGGCTCTGTTCTTGTGACTTTCTCAGGTCTAGTGAACAGTACTAGGAAATTACATTAACGTTCATCCTTTGAACCGTATTGTATTATGTGTATGTGTTACGGTTGCTGTGCGTAGGTCGAAGGAGAGGCATATTTGCAAAGGTGATGTGCTTGAAAGTCTTTTAATAAAGAAACAAATGGAAACAGAACAGCAATTTAACCAGGAGATAAACAAACATGACAGACTAGGATTTACACAGGCTAGGAGTTACATAGAGCTAGAAGATACACTGAGCTAGGAGATACACTGAGCTAAAGAACATAAGTAAACAACAAACCACTTAACTGAACAGACAACCAAATAGAACAGATGCAAGACAAGGATTAACCAAACTCATGAACCTTTATAACAAAACTAATGATCTACCTCGGTTCAGGTGAGCGCTCCTATCACCTGACCGAGGTGCGTTCTGGGAAATGGAGTTCAATAAACAAAAAACACAAAATCAAAAATAACCCAAAATGGAGTCTCTGGGCGCTTTGGCGCCCTCTAGGGGTATTCCCTGACATTACCCCCTCCCCACGGCGCAACAATGGTGTGCCCAATGGAGGTCCAGGACACCCCCCCAAGATCCTATGTTGGTGCTCCCGACAATGAGACTGTAATGTAGATTCCTTGGGCAAGGTGGAAGGGTGAGCAAGGCTGGACAACCGCCGAAGTCCAGTGGCGGAGCAAATACTGGATTGCGGCCAAGGTTGGACGGCGGAGTGAGCATGGCGTCCTTGAACCCGTGCAGTGGTGGCAGGAGCACGGCGACCTCGAACCCGCGCAGAGGCGTCAGGAGCATGCCATCTTTGAAGCCAGGCGGAGGCGGCAGGAGAACGGCATCCTCGAACCCACGGGGAGGCGGCAGGAATATGGCGTCCTCAAACCCGCGTGGAGGCGGCAGGAGCACGGCGTCCTCGAACCCACGTGGAGGCGGCAGCACGACGTCCTCGAAGTCGGGCGGAGGCGGAAGCATGATGTCGTTAAGGCCAGGCGGCGGAGGAGCTGGCTCATGCCTTTCGGGGCACTCTGGCAGGACTGGGCCCGCATCAGGTCTCTCTGGAAGGACTGGGTCCGCAGCGGGGCTCTCTGGCAGGACTGGGCCCGCTCTAAGGCTGACTGGAGAATCTGGGCCTCCACTGAGGCTGACTGGAGAATCTGGGCCTCCACTGAGGCTGACTGGAGAATCTGGGCCTCCACTGAGGCTGACTGGAGAATCTGGGCCTCCATTGAGGCTGACTGGAGAATCTGGGCCTCCACTGAGGCTGACTGGAGCCTGGGTGCTGGCCTCGACGTCACCTGTCTCTCTGTTGAGTTTGGCCAGCTGTTCCTGCAGCAGTGCACCCAACTCCAGCAGGGTTTACGTTCGGCCCTGATCTCCCGTCAGTCGGCACATGTTGATCTGTTGGATGAGCTCACCAGCTAGTTGTTGGAGCTCCAGCCTCCGCCGTTGAAGATTCATGCTATCCACCCTTTGCTGACAGGCAGACACATGCCTCCAGTTTACTTCTGAGGAGCTCCGCCGACAGTCGCTCCACTCACTTCCGCGCGCCCCCAGTTGTTCCGCCGGATGGCAAACCGACTACCCACAAAGGTCGCTTGCCCCGGCGTCAGAGTCATAGCCCCCACAAAAAAAAATTTCCAGGGGAGGCTCCTCTGCTATGCCATTGTTTGGGTCTTATCTTATATTCTGTTACAGTTGCTGTGCGTGGGTCGAAGAAGAAGCATATTTGCAGAGGTGATGTGCTTAAAAGTCTTTTAATAAAGAAACAAATGGAAAGAGAACAGGAACAGACTAGGAGTTACACACAGACTAGGATTTACACAGGCTAAGGAGTTACATAGAGCTAGGAGATACACTGAGGTAGGAGATACACTGAGGTAGGAGATACACTGAGCTAAAGAACACAAGGAAACAACAAATCACTTTACTGAACAGACAACCAAATAGAACAGATGCAAGACATGGATTAACCAAACTCCGGAACCTTTATAGCAAAACTAATGATCTACCTTGGTTCAGGTGTGCGCTCCCATAAGTTACCTTCCTCATAATTGCACTAGGTTTTGTTATCATCGCTGGTCACGTGATAAGCAGAACTGGTAAGATACACTGAATTGTACTAAACGGTGGACGATTAGTCAAGTAAGTGTATATTATAAATTTTAATTCAGTTTGTTTAAATTAACCAGAATCCTTAAAGATTCGATTCACCTCTGAACCAGAGCTGAAGTCCTACATGTGGTTAGTTTATCATCTGTATTACTTAAATTGTCTGGTTTCAAAGCCTGAATATTTTGCATAATATTTGTGATTTTGTTGTTGAAAAAGTTCATGAGGTCCTCACTACTGTATGTTGTTGTTGTGGAGATTTCTGCAGTGGTCTTGTTTCTAGTTAATTTAGATGAACTTCTCCTCTGCAGCAGAGTTATGTTTTGGTCTTGCTTTCCTGGGAAGGTCTTTACGAGAGTTTTATGGTGTGCAATATTCCGGAACAGCTGACCTTCATGTCTTAAAATAACAACTGGCTGCAATTGTTATATAATTACCAAATTTTATATGTTATTTCATAGTTTTAAATCCCCAGTATTGTTGTAGAATGTAGAAAATAAATCACTAAACAAAAACAAAGACACCTGCAAGTGATCCTGAACTTTTGAGTGGTAGTGTAAATCACTTTTCTCCTGTTCTTGTAGTTGTCTTCCTATAGTAGTCTGCTCTGTGTAAACATTTTTGTAAAGTGATGAGCTTACTGTTTCTTGGAGTTCCTTGTTACGTCTCTAGATCCGTGTTCATTGGAATTATTTGCTCATTATATGTCGTTAGACACACCTCTACAACAGATATTTAAACTCACTCAGATGTTTAGGAGAACTGCAATTTAACCCAAAACTGACCTGAATTTATTTTTTAGCTTTTTGTGCAGGTCTTAATAAGGAAATGTCTTTGATGTAAGTACATAATAATTCCAATTTATAATGCTTTACAAGATTAATATTATTAGCAAAAAATGAAAAAGCTGCACTAATACAGGTGTGACATTGTATGTGAAATATTGTGTAAAATAACACTGTGTAATTTTGCTGAAATTAGATATGTTGTGATTAGATTTTTGTTTAAAATAATGAAAATATGAAATGAATATTCACAGTAAGATGAAGTTGAGAATCATCACCCTGCTGTTACTCCTGCCTCTGGCCTCAGCCTATAACAGTAAGCTGCTTTTAAATGTGTTTATATCCTGTCTTTTATTTATTCAGTTTTCATGGTTGATGTTTTATGATGAAATTATAAAATATTTTATATTATAAGTGTAGTATCTAATAAAACAATGCCGGTCATAATAATATTGATGGACGGTGCCTAACCAAAGAAAATCACCACCTTGATTTAACCAAGCTAATAAGAGCCTCCCATTGTTTAACTACTGCACAGATTGATCCGTTTCAGCAGGTAACAAGTTATTGAACCCTAACTGATGCGGTGAGGAGCTTCTCGCGTTTCTTACACAGCCATGACAGAAAACAGGACTAATTACTGTCCTGCATCAACTAAATAAAACAACTAAAGTAACTGCTGAAACTGCTAAAATAAGGGTAAGAGCTGTTCAACACATTGTTCATCTTTGAGGAAGAAAAACAGACTGAAAGAAATTGCGAGTGAGATCAGAGATCCCAAATAATACAAAAAACAACAATGTAACCAGGTGGTGATTTTTTTTGGTCAAGCAGTTCTCATTTGTAATTAAATAATATTTGTCATGTGTGTGTAATGTCATCATTGAATCACATTCTATAAAGCTTTTGTTTGTGATGTCAGCTGCCATTTTATCTGGCAAATTTGGCAGTGGTTTTATAATCCTGGAGAGGTGTTAAGTCTGGGGAAAACCACAACATAAAAGAAAAGCTGGAGCACAGTTTCCCCCAAAAAGAAAAGATAACTGTGGTTATTAGCCATCCAGCAGGGAGACGAGGCTAATCCTCTTCAAAGATGATAAAATGTTGATTACTGGTGCTTGTGCAGTGACCATTTTATCTCAGGAAGTATAAATCATGAAGTAAATATTGGGCAAATGTACTGTAACACAAATGTCCAATATACATAACGTATTAGGCCAAGGCTGTTATGTTTTCATATAAGTTTCTTATAGTAATATACAGTTAGCATTTGTTATATTTTTAAAGTTAACTGTTTTTTCAAATCTTAAATTAGATAGAATTTGTCGAATATACATTCTTAAGGTTTGGGCACCCCTGATAAATAACAGATTTCGGTGATTTTTTAATTGTAAAGACGTTAACTCAGACTCTTGGAAATGGAAATATTTTCAGCAAACATTGGTGCATAGTTACTTTATATGTCATAAATTGAACAAGAATAAAAAAAATAAATAAATAAAAACAACATTATTGTGGCACTGTGCAAAAGTTTGGGCACCCTACATAGTCAGTACTTAGTAACACCTCCTCCGGCAGATATCACCGTTTGCAAACGGTTTTTTTTAGCCGCTAAAAGTCCTGTTGTAGAAGCCATCATCCTTTCAGCTTCAGCTTTTTTACAGATGCTGTGATGTTTGGTTCCAGAATTTGCTGGTATTTAGTGGAATCCATTCTTCCCTCTACCCGTGCAGTGTTTCCTGTGCCACTGGCTGCAACAAAACCCCAAAGCATGATAAATCCACCAGAATCTACCACCATGTTTAATAGTTGGCCAGGTGTTCTTTTCATGAAATGCTGCCTCTTTTTTTCCTCCAAACGTGCCTTTCCTGATTGTGGCCAAAGAGTTCTATTTTAACTTCATCAGTCCACAGCACTCGTTTCCAAAAACACATCAGGCTTCTGTAGATGTTTTGTTGCAGACTTCTGACGTTGGATTTTATGATGGGGACGGAGGTAAGGTTTTCTTCTGCTGAGTCTTCCATGAAGGTCTTGGTCTTCCAGATCTCATCTTGACCTCCACAGTTCCCCTAAACTGCCGTCTCTTAATTACATTTCACACTGTGGAAACTGCAAGCTGATGACGCTTTGCTATCTTCTTGTAGCTTCTCCTGCATCGTGGGCATCAATAACTTTCATTTTCAGAGTCTCACACAGCTGCTTAGAGGAACCCAGGGTTGTTGAGTGTCCGCAAGTGTGTGCACAAGGTTTGAAGAGTCAAAGTATTTGTAAAGCTTTGAAATTGGCATTTACTAATGACCGCTGTTGCCATGCATCAGATCTAATGAGCTGATTAAGGTCTGAAACCTTGTAAAAAGAATCTGAGACTGGAACTCTTAGGGTGCCCAAACTTTTGCACAGTGCCATAATAATGCTTTTATTATTTATTTATTTTTTTGTTCTATTATGGCATAAGAAGTAACAATACATCAATGTTTGTTGAAAATATTGTGCATTTTTTCCATTTCACAGAGAGACTTAGTTAACATCTTTTCAATTGAAAACATCACCAACAGCACAGATAGCAATGCAACAGGTGGATGGCAAGGTAGTGAGAAAACAGGTCAGAAACGGACACGTGTAAATGGCAGAATGTGGACTATGCTGATATGCTTCTTGAACATTGTTTATTTTAATAAATGATAGTTCAACATTAAATGTTACCTGATGCGATAGCTGTAAACATCACCAGATGTTATGCTTTGCCGGTCTTAAACCCGGATAAAATGTGAGGATTTTGGAGGTGCCAATTTGTGTGCGGATCAGATGGTCCACTGTGGCGACCTCTTAATGGGGGCAGCTTAGTCAGACACGACAGCTAAGACAAGCCTCTCTATTTACTCTCGACAATTTCTCCGTAATTAATGTTTCTTGGCTGCTTTCCCCCCATCACGCAACAGATAGCAATTGGTAAGGTGCTTACTCTGAGATATACACAACTTTTCAAACTTGAGCGCTCTCTACAGATGTGCTGTGATTGGCAGAGCCAGTTTGGTTATTTGTGCGTACAGGCATGAATGGCTAACATCATAGCAATTTAAACTTACAATGTCAGGGTGATAGGGTGAAAACATTTCTTCACTATCACTCAGGAGCTCACACACCTCTCTTTTAGGTTTGTATAACTCAAACTTTTGTCTGTAGGTTAATGCAGTTATGTCTGACTGCATTAATTAAGGCAAGCATATGAATAAAAACAGTTAAAACAGTACACACAATGGTTTTAACACAAACGTACTGATTTTTCCCCCCTCACTAGGTAAGGTGTTTTTATTCCCTGAGGCATCTGACACATCCTACGTGTATCTCACTCCAAAGAAACCTCTGAATTTAAAAGCCTTCACACTCTGCATGAGGCTCTCCACTGAGCTCAGCAACCAGAGAGAGACCATCCTGTTTGCTTATCGCACTGCAAACTATGATGAGCTCAATGTGTGGCAAGAAAAAGGAAGATTCTCTCTTTACCTGAGGAGCAGCAGTGATGGTGTTATGTTCACTCTACCGCCGCTGTCTGCTCTCTCCACTCAGCTGTGTGTCACCTGGGACTCGAGCACCGGAGCCACTGCATTCTGGGTGGACGGACGCCGCAGCATGCTGAAAATCTACAGACGTGGACATAGTGTGAGCCCAGATGGAGCTATATTTCTTGGACAGGATCCTGACTCGTATCACGGGCAGTTTGACAAGAGTCAGAGCTTTGTGGGTGAAATTACAGATGTACACATGTGGGATAGTGTGCTGAGTGCAGGTCAGATTAATCAGCTGTCTGTGAAACAGAGCAATGCTCCAAGTGGGAATGTGATCGACTGGAATTCTCTCCAGTATGTAATCTATGGGAATGTAGTTAATGTGTCAGCAGATCTCTAGCTAAAACACCTGACACCTTGTGCTAAAACACCTGATTTCCATTTCTAAGTGTGGGATTTATAACTGAATAATCAGTGTCTGTGAAAAAATATCTAATTTTTCTAAAATAGAAAAAAATAATTTAGAGAAATATCTGTCCTAGTCTGAAAGGAGAACATATTTACACAAAAACATTTGGACACAATCACTGTGGAAAAAAAAGAGGTTTTACTTAGTCCTCTGTAAGTTTTAATGTTTCTGTTTATGCATGTTTTCCATGTTTCTATCTACTTTCTATCTGTGCATCATAAAAATTGTTTTGTTGGAGGAGTTCTTTGAATAAATCCTGCAAAATAGTTGGACTACTTTATTTCTATTTATTTTAAAAAGTTATATATGTACTCAAACATTTAACAGAAATTAAATAAATGAGATTCCGCTTGAGAACATATTATATTATATTATAAACATATATTTTTGTTAATCTACTGCTTACAAACGTACATCTTTATCACTCTAATCTCTACAGTTAATCTCTAATCTCCAACACACCTTTTCAGATGGGATTAGAGTCCTGTACATGCATTTATTTACTATTTCCAGCCTTGTCTCTAATAATTATCGCCAGCCCTGTGAGAGTGTCATTCACTAACATAGTTAAAAACTGATGCACAAACAGCACAGCTACACATTTTAAAATTATCTGAAAATTTGCACATGAACTTCTAGTTCAAACTCAAAAAAAGCCATTAGCCAAATACATGGGACAAACAGGGGGTCAACTCCAGAATCACTTTTAAATTCATGGCTTAGCTAGATTTCACAAGAATCGTTATGTTGCCTCATTACCAGGGGTTAGAGACTGTGATTCTCTGTCACAGACAGTGCTTGTACTGTACATTGAGCCTGTACCTTTGCCCCAGTAGTGACTGTGGGGTGATGCATACGGTGATGTCATACTATGTGTAACAGTTGTTCCTTGTCGAAAGACTTCAGCTCCACCATTTCACTTATTTTAGCTTCATGCAGACTGGCTAAAATATTAAAAGACTGAAAGAACAGAAATGGCTGATTGAACCGCTGTGGTTTTGACGCCCTTTCCTGAAGCCATCTTCTGTTTGCTGTAGGTCGCGCCAAGTCTCGCAACTGCTGAGTATTTATTGTCCGTGAACATGCGAGAATGCAGAGAATGTGGCTTACTCCTGGATGGAAGTTTCGTAGGAAGAGATTTTTAAAGTTCAGGTCATCTTCCTTGTCTGTTTCATTCCAAGCGCTGAAGTATGCTTGTCTGAGTCAGCAGTAGTAGGCTTGCGAAGGTTTCTGATGACCTTGTCTCTGTCCCTAGTTCTTGTTCTGACTCAAGGTCAGCAAATTCTTTGATGAGAGCTTCTTGGAGCAGGCGGTTCTCAGTTTTTATGTGAGCAGACTGACGGTCTGGGAAGCTGCGCATTTCAGGGCTCAATGTACTTTAGGGCTGGAGCAAATATTGTCTGCCTTGGTCAGTGATGTTGGGTCTCATTTCAACCCCACTTCCTCACTTTGTCCACTATGTGACGATCCGAGAACAGGGGACCTGGTCCTGCTCAGCAGGGGTGAGATGGGTGAACATCGAAAATCATTGCACCATTCATAGGTGGGCTTATGTTCCTCTGACGCTTTCGGACAGTTGTCACATGATCTCATTCCTTGCCTTGTTCAGGTGAGTTTCAAGGGCTTTAATTCTGCGGTTAATCTCTGGAGTCAGCCATGGCCTTTTCCAGGAGCTCTTCTGCATACTGCAGCATTTCTGAAAAATCAGTGTAGTTTGCCTTGCCTTGTTCTCTTTCCCGTATAGTAACTGCCAGGGTTTCTTGCAGAATGGTGATTTCCACATTGCCTTGCTCTACCTCATCACCCCCCTTTTCATCGCTTCTTAGCTTCCAGTTCCAGCTGCTTGATGTGTCATTGTGCTCATGTCAGCTCCCGTTGGAGATGTCTGTCGCTCAGCTTCAGGACACCGATGAGTGTGAGACGTATGTGACCATAGCTCTGACTTGGGTCTTGTCTCTTAAGGCTCATTAAGCTGTCATTCAGCTGGTCCTGTGTCCGGTGCTTTAGTGTTTCAGCGGCCTAAGGTAGGAGGCTGTTGGTTGAAACACTAAGCCATGTATTCAGACCTTCCCAGGGACTGGCAGGGTCTGTGGTGCAAGACATGTTTTAATGGGAAAAACAACTGACCTAAGCATTCAGGAGCCCCTTAGTTCCCTTTGGTGTTTCACTAACTGGATGGGTTGATGGGCTTATTCGTAAGGCTCATTGATGAGCTGGGTTGATTTAGTTGGAGCTCAGTGGTAGCATCCACCATCTGAGCGCACCAGGTGAGCTCCTGTAAGGTCTTACCGAACACTCCGTCTCCACCATATTGCAGTGAACCTCGCAAACAGCCTACGGCTTTTAGCCCAATTGTGCAAGGTTCAGAGGAGGCACGTCAATGATAAACCTTGGGGCTACCCATCAATAGGCACCATTTGGTATGCCCAAGCCTTTGCCCAGTTAGTCTTTGTTGACTCCTTCTCTGCTGCATGATTGCTGATGCCTGCTGATTGCTCACAGTGCAATACTAGGACAGAGATATTCGGTGTCAGTACTGTTAAATTTATAAAATTACTGGTTTGAAAACTGGTTTGGTTAACTTAGCACATGCCTAGTAATAATACCAGCTGTAACCAGCTGACTGATTTCTACCATTAAAAAAAACAAATAAATAAAAAACAAAACAACAACTTTCAACCTCACTATTAAACTCATTATGTCATGTTTTTGTTGGTGGTGGTGTCGCAGAGGTGAAAACTTTAAGATGTTTTTTTAAATAATAATAAAGAAATAAAACATAAACAAACATACATAACTTAAAAATAAACCAAACAAGAGTACACAAACTAACCAGCATTTCTCAAGTATAGTCATGTAACGCTCGGTTCTTAAAATGAACTTAGTTACACTATTACGGGTTGCGAATCTAAATGTGGGCTAATAATATTTACTTCCGTTGTTGTATGAACAATGCGGAACAATCAAGACGAGACACAACAACAAGTAAAAAACAAACCAAAGTGTATTAAGTGAAGAAAACCAACAAATAAACAAACCAGGTGCACCACAAAACAAATGTACAATATATACATACAAATATAAACAAAGTGTGTGCGTGTATGTATGAAAGTCCAAAGTCAGCGTATTTACTGTTTGTGTGTGTGTAATGTAGGATGGGAGAGATGGCTCGGTCTCACTGGTAAAGATGTTCAATCCGGGAGCATGAGAAAACGGAATTTTAGCCGGCTCACGTGATTCAACACGTCATCGGGCACTCTCGCGCATTGGCCAAGTATTATTGCGAGAGCTTAAACCCTACGCCAAAACACTGTCATGGGACACTTTAAACCATATTGGGTTCATTTTCTGTGTGCAGGTGAGCTTTATCAACTCTTAATCATTATCCCGCTAAAGAAAATGACCCTTTTATGTGGCCGCGCTACAATCCAACAGATGCAACACAACAAACAGACCTTAAACAAGTTATTTAAAATCAAACTAATGAGCCACCTCGGTTCAGGTTAGTGCTCCCATCACCTGACCATGGTGCATTCTGTGAACTGAAGTTCTTTAAACTAACAAAACACTACAACAAATAAAAGAGTCTCTAGGCGAAAGCCGCCCTCTAGGGATTACCCTGACATAACCCCCCCTCAAAGGGTGCTACTCCGGAATGCCATGGGAGGTCCAGGGCACCCTCCACAAGGCCCCAAGCTTCTTCTCCAAGTTCCCGTGTCTGGCCACTTTCCCCAGAAGCTGCCGATTCTGTCCTTTTGGCAGGGTGGCAGGACACACAGGATGGGAGAAATTCCTCGCCTCTTCTGAGGCCGGACTCAAATGAGGTTCTCGACACCGGGCGGTGAAGCGAGCACTGGGGCGGCAAACGAACACTAGGACGTCAGAACTGGGCGGCGGAACAAGCACCGGGGCGTCAGAGCTGGCCCGCCGTCGCCACCAACGGGTGGAGAGGGATCTCGCCATCGTCGAAGCAGGGCAGACGAGCTGGCACGATGTCCTCAAAGCTAGGCAGCGGAGGAAGAAGTCTGAAGTCCTCGAAGAAGCAGTGGTTCAAGCAGTGTCGAGCTCTCTGAGTTAACTGGGCCCTCAGCGGGACTCTCTGCCAGGTCTGGGCCTCCACTGAGGTTAGCTGGCAGCTCTGCTATATCACAATATACTTCTTCTGACTATACTTGTTCTTCTACTAATCCGTATGAATCCGAGGAGTTTTTCCGTCGCACTTCATTATCTGATAATGACCGGAGACAGGACACGCCCACCGGACACGCCCACATGCTATTCACAGGGAAAACAGCTGTAGAAGCACACAAGACCACGCCCCCTGCACGCACGCACACACACACGCGCACACACACACACACAGATTCAGTAAGTTTTCTGCACGTGTGGAAGATGTGACGCGCTGTACAGGTTTCTGGAGCTCTACAGAATGTTCTGGACAGTGGGCGGAGTTTATCTTTTCTTCAGAACAACACTGAAACTCCGACAGAAACGGGTGTGTTTTAAAGAGTTATTTGCTCCACCGGAGGAGGAGAATCCAGCAAGCTGTTACCATGAGTGAGCCATTAAGTCTCATATAATCCTTATTCTGATCATATAAATCTCATATTTTATTTTTACATACATGATGTGATGGTTGTCAGTATCAGCTGTGGTGTAAATATTCCTATTTATTTTACCCAGTTTTGGATACATTTAGCTTACGGTAGCTATTTGGTTCAGTTTTTGGTTAGTTTATGACACTGCTATCTATGATGTTATTTAGCACAAACACTTTAGCTCCCGGTGGCTAAAATACTGCCTCATGTAGCTTATTGATATTCAGATAGAAGAATAAAATAAAATTTTTGTATTTGTTGTATGACATTACAAGAGCTTATGTTGTCTTTATACATGGTCATTGATGATGATATACAGTAGTTTATTTTATTGTGTTGTCATGCTCATGTTGTGTTTTCCTTTTCTTATAAACAGTTGTGACAGTGAAAATTATCAGCCACCTGTTTGATAGAAATCAAGGGCTCTGGATTCTGGATGGAAGGGGTCTGGATTTTGATCATTTTAAACTGGATGGACACACAATAAGCATCTGTCTGTACCTGTGAGTGTGTACAACCAGCACATGGACTGACCTCAGGTTACAGAAGTGTTGCTCCAGTTAGTAACAGGGTCTGTGTGGAGTGTAAAGCAGTGTATGGTAAGAAAAACACCATGGAAACGCCAGGTATGTAATGTTCACTTAAGTCTTCAGTTAAACAGCAACTGCTTTTTTAAAGTGGCACAAAGATGTATGACTGTGGTGTAAGAGTGGACTAAACACCCTTTTTTATTTTTATTTTGCATGGCCATATTTATGCCATAAATTTAGCTTCTGTGTATAAGATGATCTGTGTCTGTCCCTCTCCATTCAATCCTGAACATTTTCTTTGCACTATGTAAGTGAGTAGGTTATGTGTAGGGTGTAAGACTGAGTTATTCTGCTGGTCAGTTAACTATATTCTAAATAAACTACAAACAAAAAATATACGTTTTTGTCCTGAAATTATTTTCTTTTAGCATTTCCCTGTGTCACATACCTGACTGAAAGACTCATTATGCAAATCATTATTCGGGTCTTTGTCTTCTCTGGTGTGAAGTAGAGCATTATTCATGATCATTCACGCCTCCTTGCATACGGCCTTTCCAAAACAAAAAGTGTCTGTTTTCTGTGAATGAGTGATCAAGATGATTATCACATCATTTTGAAGTAAAAACTCTAGACTACAAGATCCAGGTAACAACAAAAAAATAAATAAAAAAATGTTATGAATGTGTTTTGTGAACTTATTTCAGTGATATATATTTTTTGTTTTCAATAATCACGCATAACTGTTATTTTCTCCAAAATACAAACTTGTACATACATGCTGCTCACATATTACTTTAGCCCAGTTTGTGCTGAATACAGTGCAATGAGCCTTTTATATAGACATTTATATGTTTATAAGTAACTGAAAAATATACAAATGTCAGGACATGTCAGAACTTCTTCAGGGCCCCAAAACATCCTCAGACTCCTAAGGGTTAAAATAAAAAAGTATTTTTGTTTTAAATGATCTTTATTAAAGATTAAAATTCTCCATAACCCTCTAATAAAAGCTCTTGCTCAGCTTGAGGAAAAAATTTAGCTGCTCTTTTCAATGATAATCTCATCATTTCGTCAACCAATCGCAGGGGTTGTGATGAGTGTTTCTACTGTCTATTCATGTCGCCTTTTAAACCAACGCATGAACTCGCAATAATCCTAGACAACTCAATCCAGCGATACTAATCATCAACAACAGGTGGGCTCGAAGAACTGAATTAGCCGCATCGTAATTAGCACAATGATCTCATCTTAGATCTGTCAATTCATCTCGGAGGTGTCAAGCGACGTATAAAGAACGGACCCCAGATCTAATCTTAGATCAGATTGTATTTATTTGTTTAAAATACGTTAAAATCTGTCTTTTTTCGCTCCCATTCTAAAGTGAAACACAGAGCGAACTGCAGCGAACAAGAGTTTTGTGTGTCTGTGTGTGGAGAGGGGGTCTTTGGTGACATCACAGAAAAACAGCTCTGTTGCCATAGAGACCACACACTGTATATGCACGCATTGATTAAGCGCATATTATGAGTTTGTACATTGGCAGAAATAACTGAGAAGCTTCATGGACACTCGGGTAAGTAGGAGAAAAATCTTTCTGTTTGGATCAAACTAGTTTCTGTGGACTCTGAGATGATGTGAGCAGAAAGATGTTAGAGGAAAGATGTGGTGGAGAAATGCTTTAAGAGCTATAGGACACTGCACAGGGTGAGAGAAGCACAGACACAGAGAAAGAGAGAGAGATTATACATTCTTTACTGTGACCAATGTTAAGGGAAAAAAGAACACTATTTACCTTTACACTATACACACAACACATTCATGATGGCATATTTAGGTCACCGTTGCAGGTGCAGGCTCACCTTACCTTTGAAAAGAATCGCGACAGAGCAGAGTTTCTGTGTGTTTCTGAGGGGGTGAAAAGACGAGAGAGAGCGTCTCTGCACGCATGTATGTGTGTGTGTGTGTGTGTGTGTTGATGTCAAATTGCGAGCGCACACTCATAAGAGACAAGCAGAGTTTCTGTGTTTGCGAAGTCGTGGGGGGAGGTGGGAAGGTGCGAGAGTGACGCGTGTTGTCAAAATAAGAGTCACATGTGTGATTAATGATACTCGGCGCTCGTAAACTAATCCTTGCTCGGTTTCCGAATAGAAAATGATTAAAAAACTTTGCTCGGTTTGCGGAACACTCGTAAACCAAGTTACTCGCAATCCGAGGTTCCACTGTATATGTTTTATATTTTACATTGTTCGCAGAAGTTACATTTAGCTTTGATGACAGCTTGGTACTCTCATGGATTTTCAATTAACCATTCCATTGGTCTTGTACAGAGGAAGGGTGGTCACAGGGTCAGTAGCTCTATTAGTGCTACTACTGTACATATTCATATTATGGAAAAACAAAACAGTTAAGTAACAAGAAAAAACAGTACATCATTATTTAAAGACATGGTCAGTCAATCTGAAAAATTTCAAGAACTTTGTACCCTTGAGTGAAGTTGCCAAAACTATGAAAAGCTGTGATAAAACTGGCTCTCATTCAGAGAATAGGTTCATTAGAATGTGACCAAACTCCAAGACCATTTATAGCACCTAAAATTGGAGCCCACATCAGTGCTTCTTGGTAGTCAAGTGGCAGACACATTTCAACATCCATTATTTAAAGGAGACTGTGTAAGTCATGTATTTATGTTGAATTGCAGAACATAAACCATAGCTTTGGATGAAAAACCAGCAGAAGAGGCTTTTCCAAGAAACACAAGGAATGGATATTAGGTCAGTGGAAAACTGTCCTTAGACTGATCCCAAATGTGAGTTTTTTGGTTCTAACCATTGTGTCTTTTTAGACATAGAAAAGAGGAACAGATGGGTCCTGAATGTGTGGTTCCCACTGTGATGCAAGGAGGAGGAGGTAGTGTGATGGTGTGGGGTGCTTTGCTGGTTACAATGTTGGTGACTTAGTCAAAACTGAGAGCACATTTAACCAGAATGGCTACCACAGTATTTTGTAGAGACATGCCATCCCATCTGGTTGGCACTTAGGGGGACAATAATTTGTATACCAACGGGACAATGACCCCAAATACACCTTATGTAAGAGTTATTTAGAGAGCTAAGAAGGAGAATGATGGAGTGCTGTCAGATGACCTGGCCTCCATCACCCCATCTATCAGCTGAGAAGGTTTGGGTTGAATTTAACTAAAACGTAAAAGAAAAGAAGCTAACTATTAAGATTTCAATGTCTTCACTATGAATATACAATGTTAAAACAATAACAATAGAGAAAAAACATTACAGAGGTGTGGCTTAAACTTTTGACTCAGAGTGCATACATACATGCATTGCCAGGTCTGGTTCAATTTGCATTTACTGAAATGAGAAACTTTGAAAATCCAGCGAATATCAAAAACATTTAAAACATTTCAAAGACAATAAATGCACACTCCAGTCAGTCCACTCAAAACAGTCCTTCAGCATCTTCTCAGCCTCATGAGACCATTTCCTGAATGTACGTGCTGTAGTAGACTGACTCGTGACATGGGGCTTGTAGTGGGGCTTCAGGAAAACAAGATTATGATCTGATTTACCCAGTGGGTGCAGGGGGATGACACTGTTCGCTTCACTCACATTAGCATACAGGAGGTCTATTGTCTTGTTTTTCCTGGTAGCACAATCTACAAACTGATGGAAAGTAGAGAGTGTAGTATCCAGGGTCACGTGATTGAAGACTCCAGACAGTGCGACAAAGGCATCCAGGTGTTGAGTTTGCAGTCTTTGTGTGTATGACGTCACACGCTATGTCAGTGTCCACATGTGGTGGGATGTAAACACAAACAATAATGTCGTGCAAGAAGTCCCTAGGAATATAGTAAGGAAGGAGCTCTTTTGCTCTTCTTAGCGTCTCTGTCCGCCCTCACTGCAGTGAATCCAGTGATGTCCACCGTAGCATCCGGTGTGTTGCCGGTTAGCCATATCTCTGGAAAGCACACCACACTGCACTCCCGGTATATCCTTGTCTTTTTAGCGAGCAAGTTCACGTTCTCCATTATGACAGATGGAATAGAGCGCTTGTATCTATAGAGGGTTAGAATTAAAGGGCTTAGCCTTTACCTTAGCTTTTAGCTTAGAGCCAACTCTGCAGCCCCGATACCTGTACCTTAATTCCTCCGGGGAAAGTAGTAACAGCGTGACTCTTTTGTCTGAGAGCCAGAAGTTCTTTTTTTAAATAAATGAAACGATTATAACTGGACTGTGCAGAAATGGGTTCCATACCCATAGGATAGACTATAAAAATAGATGGGAAAAAAGTCAAAATTAACAAGAGAAACCAAAGAAATGTAGAAAGAAAAGAAAGAAGAGTAGAAAGAAAAGACGCACAGACAGAGATACTGAATGGGCTGCCACTCGCGTCGGCGCCCAGAAGTCTCAAGTGGATGCAGTGGATGGGAATTATTGTTTAGAATCCTGAGAAGCAGGGCATGGCTTTATTTAGACCTAATTTCACTTCAGTTTTATCATTTTAACTTTTGTTTAAAAGAGCAGATGATGAGCATAATGTCATTTCATATATAACTTTTCTGTTGTATGAACACATATATATATATTTTTAATTTAATAATTTTTTTTTTATAGATTTCTGACTTCAAAAGAGCAGAAATAGACAATATACAGCTGGATGATTGAACAGCAATACAATTATACAATTATAAAAAACCTTGAGAGAGAAAAAACAAACATGGAAAAGAAGCCAGAAAAAGCTCAAATGATGGAGGAGAAAGAGCGATCTGAGTTCCAGCAGAGTGAGGTCAATGCTGCTGAAGATCAGATGTTGCATTCAGTGAAGGAAAAGTATGAAGTGGAGAAAATGCTACAGTCTGGTAAAAACAGCTTGAAGGCCCAGTGTGAGGAAAAGAGAAGGAACATGGAGAAGGAGCAAGACAGATCTGAGCTCAGGCTGAGAGAGATCCCGAGCAGAGAGGCTCAGATGATAAAAAAGAAGGAAGATATGGTGAAAGAAAAAGATGAAATAGAGAGAAGGTTACAGGTTGATAAAGACAGCTTGGTGCTTCAGCATAATGAAAAGACAAGGCACATGAAGAAGGAGAAAGAGAGACAAAAACTCCAGCTGAGATTAAGTGAGACCAGAGAAGCTCAGATGAAAAAAGAGATTGAGGACCTAGAGAAGAAAAAGGATGAATTAAAGAGAAGGTTCCAAGCTGAAAGACACAGCCTGGTGCTCAAGCTTGAGGAGCAGACAAGCATCATGTGGAAGGAGAAGAAGAAATCGGACCTACAGCAGATAGAGCTCAAGGCCAAAGAGCGTCAGATGAAAGAGGAGATTGAAACTTTGGTGAAGGAAAGAGAAGCAATGTTTAGTAAGTTAATACTTGAAAAGAGCAGGTCAGTGCTCCAGCTTAAAGAAAATATAAGGAACATGGAGAAGGAGAAAGGGGACTCTCATCTCCAGCAACAAGAGAGAAAGCATCAGATGAGAGAGGACATGGAAATGTTGTTGAAAGAAATAGATGAAATGTGCAGAACATGTTCGGTTAGTATAGATAGCTTGAAGCTCCAGTTTGAGACCGAGACAAGGGAATTGGAGGAAAATGATCAACCTGAGCTTCATCAGCATGAGACTGAGGCCAGAAAAACTCAGATGAGAAAGGATGTGGAGATATTAAAGGAGGTAGCTAAAATGTGGAGGACATGTCAGATCAGTACAGAAAGCTTGGGACTCCAGCTTGAGAAAGAGACAAAGGGATTTGAGAAGGAGAAAGTGCAATTCGAGCTACAGCAGCAAAAGGATAAAGCCAGAGAAGCTCAGATGAGGGACGACATGGAGCCTCTGGGAAAACTATGGGATAAAATCAAAAGATTACAGGCTGATGAAGACAGCTTGATGTTCCAGCTTGTGATGGAGAAAGAGCGATGCAATGAAATGGAGAGAAGTCAGCAGCTAGTTAGAAGAGACTGGATGAAACAATGTAAGATTTTGGGTGAAAAATTTCATGAAAATGAAAAAATCTTGGAGGAGATGATAATAGAGGTAGAGGCCCTAAAAGGAACCAAGGAAACCCTTAGGCAAAAAGCAAGGAGAGTTAAATGTAAATGGCTGAAGAACTTTATTCCACAGTGGCTACAAAAGCTCTGGAAGAAGAACAACATTAAGATTAAGATAAGACAGAACTTGGATAAAGTGAGAAAAATTCTGGAGGAAAAATTACGGGAGACGACAGATGGACACGACGACTCTGAAAGAGTTGCACGTCTTTTACAGGCACCTCAACGTCTTTTGTCACTATAATAATCTGTAAATACATTTTCTCAAACCCTTAATGTTGTTATTAATGTAATGTTATTATTTATTCATGAACAAATCAAAAATGGTCACTGTGTGTGTGTGTGTGTGTGTGTGTGTGTGTGTGTGTGTGCGTGTGTGTGTGTGTGTGTGCGTGTGTGTGTGTGTGTGTGTGTTGTACATTAGTGTGGTAAGCAGCAAAAACAGATATATGGCTGTGTATAGGGTTTAAGGCTTTTGCAAAACTTTTCCGTGTACACTGTTTGTTCTGTGTTTTTGTCCTCTTTATTTTACCCTGTGTATTTGTATGGCCATGTTTATGCCATAAATATACCTTCTGTGTATAAGATCACTTGTGTCCCACACAATCCTGGACATTTTCATTGTGAGTGAGTAGGTTAAGTATAGTGTGAGTTATTTTTACCTGACAGTTAACTATATTCGGAATAAACTACAAAAAAAAATTGGTTTCTTTTGTCCTCATTATTTTCTTGTAACACTTCCCTCTGTAACATACCTGACTGACAGACTCATTATGGAGCTCATTATGCGTGTCTTTGTCTACTCTGGTCTGAATTACAGAATTATTCATCATCATTCTAAACAAAAAGAGTCTTAGATGAATGAAGATATTGTTTTCTGTGAATTAGAGAATGGGATGATTCATTCACATCATTTTGAAGCAAAAACTCCAGGCTTCAAGATCCAGTTCACTAAAGTCTTGTACACAAATGTTATGAATGTGTTTTGTGGTCTTATTTCAGTGACTTATTTTGTTGTTTTCAATAACCACACATAACTGTTATTTTCTCAAAAATTCTAACTTGTACCTACGTGCTGGTCACATATTACTGTAGCCCAGTTTGTGCTGAATACAGTGTATCAGTGTGTCAGACTTTTGCCATGTATGTGTAATTAAAGTAACTGAAAATACACAAATGTCAGAACTTTAGGGCTCCAAAGCACCCTCAGACCTCCAAGGGTTTTTAATTCACTCAACTTTTAAACTTGACATTGAAATATATAGAATTAAACAAATGCATAGAGTAAGTGCATCGAGTACCTGTGAACCTGAAGTCACTGTGAACTGATGTACAGTATGTGGGTTTGATTATTGATTTTGATGCATTATGTTAAAAAAAACAATAGTAATGTTTTTTCTGCTTAATGTTTTATAGCATGACTTTATACTTAATTATTAGATTTAAAGGATTATTTAAAATATGTAGAAATCAGTATAAATTATAGACACAGTAAGTGTGTCCCGTCTCTAAAGGTCCCATCCGGCTAAGTAACTTTCCTTTCAGGTTGGTACAAGTGTAGTTTCTCAAGATTCTTTGATGCTAATTAAGAAATAAATAAATAAGCACTATTGAGCACAACATGTGAAAAAAGAAGTAAAAACTTCCATGTCACACTACTTGCATCAAGGAAAGAAACGAGATTTTAAAAAGTGAGCACTCGTTATCCGTTTATTTTTATTTTTTTAATTTCAGCACCAAAATAAAATTCTGTTTTGGTTTTCTAACAAAACAATGATGCATGGATGACAAAGATTGTTTAGCATTGTGAAAAGCACAGATTTCTTTTTCTTACCACCCTAACCTGTTTCCGTCATTGGATAGATCTATTCACTGGGTTACTAGGTTATTAAGTAAAAGGTCAAACACTGTTGAGAAGGTTTTTTGGGGGGCGGGGTTGATGATTGGATGAGACTTGGGAAACATAGTGAGAGCGCTAAGGCGCTGAGTTGCTGACTGGAAGATCGGAGGTTCAATCCCCAACTCCACCAGGTTGCTATTGTTGGGCCCTTGAGCAAGGCCTTAACTCTACCTGCTCCAGGGGTGCTGTATCATGACTGACCCTGCACTCTGACCCCAGTTACGCTGGGATATGCGAAGAAAGAATTTCACTGTGCTGTAAAGTATATGTGACAGCACAGTGAAACTTAACTCATGACCTCTGGAACACTACGGTGGCTCTTGCTCTAGAGTAGCTGCTCACTAATGCATCTGAATGACAATGCTCACTGTAGCCATTAGCAGCACAAGTGTGTTTTTGCTGGCTGTGTAGGTCCAGATGATCAAACTGCTTCAGTAAGCACATGATTCATGTGAACACCTAAAAGAGGAACAAGAATGCACTATAAGGTATAAGCAAAATACCAATATGACATACTGTACTGTACTATGTGGTAGTCTGCTGAGGAGGTAGCCTCAATCAGAAGGGGGTGTTCAGAAGCACACTTTTGTCGCAAAGCTGCTCAACTGACAGTCTTAGGGAATCCTTTGTCCCCAGAGACATTTGGCTCTTCAACACCTCACCACAAGGATGTGGACTGGGAGATCTAGGATAAGCCTCATCTGTTATATACATCACAGTGTCACAGTGCATAACTCTCTCATCTGTTTGCTTCAGAGGCTGCTCAGTTACTCCCAGTATTGCGTGTCTTGCCAGTACACATAAGACTTATTGTCACTTTCATGCTGTTTTTTTGCACAATTACTGTACTTGGGTACTCTATTGCTGTTGTATATTTGGAATTTATTTTGTGATCAATAAAGTGTCTATTTACTGTATCTATCTCTCCATCCATCTATCTATCTTAAACTACATATCACAGGCACTCAAACAGTTTTTACTCTGGGTGTTATTGCTCTCTAGTTTGGTCTTGAATAGCCTCCTAAAGTGAGACCATCAGCTTTTTAGAAAATTTTTTTTTCTAAAAAGCAAAACGTCATATTTATTCAATGATACAGCACAATGGACTGGTCGTGCTGTCAAACAAGATTCCTAGGGAGCAGCTTTGCCGGGCTCTCAGGATCGAGACCTAGAATTCATTTGTTTTAATTTATTTTTTTCAAACTCACTAGTCAATGCTAGTAAATGTTCTCCTATAATCTCCCACTGAACAATAAACTTTTCAATTTAAATGAATCGTCCCAAAGCTGCCTTACAGAATTAAACATTATAGATATGAATGAATTAAACAAAGAATAAGGTGCAAATCATAACTATCCATTTATCCCTGATGAGCAAACTAAGTCATTGGTGGAAAGGTAAAACTCCCTAAGATGACAATAGGGAGAAACCATGAGTGGAACCAGACTCAAAAGGGAACCCATCCTCAGTGGGTGATAACAGATAGAATGACCATTAATCAATGCTTGGTTTTGAAAGTTCAATATAATATGAAACATGTTTCAGTTAGTATAAAGTTCACATTAACTGAACCTCTGAACCTGTTCATGACACTTGAAACTCAGTGAAGAAAGGATATGACACATGCATTGACCGCATGTAGTGAACAATAGATGGGAGCAGAGACATAACATGTGAGAAACACAGTGAGTGTCTAAATCTAAAGCTAAACCTCGTTAATCAAATGTTAGTAAGTGGAATTGGGACAAATAAGATGATAATAAATGTTTCTTAGCTGTTTGTTCCTTCTGTAAGTTATTTCAGACTGTCTACATGTTTATCAAATGAAGCTCCAGTGTGAACCC
>JAAGKR010007993.1:6482-33581 GCA_011419295.1 Clarias macrocephalus | reverse complement strand
GAGACAGAGAGAGTGCATGTGCGTGTGTGTGTGCGTGCGTGCATGCGTGTGCGTGTGTGTGTGTGTGTGTGTGTGTGTGTGTGTGTGTGTGTGTGTGTGTGTGTGTGTGGTGTGTGTGCGCGTGTGTGTGTGTGAGACAGAGAGAGTGCATGTGCGTGTGTGTGTGTGTGTGGGTGGGTGGGTGGGTGGGTGGGTGTGGGTGGGTGTGTGTGTGTGTGTGTGTGTGAGACAGAGAGAGTGCATGTGCGTGTGTGTGTGTGTGTGTGTGCTGGCTATATCCGGTATGTCGGCCGAACACCAACAATGACCTGAACCAGACAGCTGACAGGGCGACCCACTGAAGATCTCCAGGACTCAGGGTGATAAAGGAAGGCTCCAGTGTCTAGCCAACCTCCCTTTCTACACAAGGGTGCTAAATCAAAAATCATTAAGATCTAAGGCTTAGCGCTCTGGATGTGTTTGGAATTAAGCCGCTGCTTTCAAAGAAACACAAAGTGAATCACTCATCACATCATAATTATTAAGTATATTTTTAGGAATGTGTTTTTATATGAATGGTAATCAGCCGTAGTAACATCCATCTTTAAATCTGCGTATTCACCCAGGCTCATTAGCACTGCTCCAGGCCAGATTGTGGAGGAAGTATGCTGCAGAGGAAAAGACTGTTTCAGAGTACATCCTCATGACCTCTAGACCATGGTGCATTCTTAATTAGAACGTGAGAGCCTGCTGGATGGGTGACAACGTACATGGTGCATAGAACCGTAAGTGTTATGTGAGTAAGTGGTGAATACCACAACAGTAAGTGATTAAGTAAGAAATAAAACACAGTGGGGTGTGCTGTTACAGGAAAATAATCCCTGATGAAGTCTTGTGATGAGCTTGACTTGTAGAAATCACAGAAAACATAACTTTAAAGCTTTACAGACTTACAAAGCGGCGACACTGGAGACTACATACATAGACAATGGATTAAAGAGCCTCACTCTACCAAGAGTTTTATGTATGTTAGTATTTTGGCCCGTCCACATGCCATCCAGCACATCAGGCAATGGATACTCCCCACCCTGGAGAAATATTCTTAATTTCTGTATCTGTTACTTAAGGGGTTGGGTTGCCAGCTTGATGCCCAGTTGTCATTCACACACAAGAGGCAATTTGGGAGCACCTATTAGCCTAACCTGCATGTCTTTGGACTATGGGAGGGATCCCGAGTACCTGGAGGAACCAAGCAGAGAGAGGAAATGCAAACTCCATGCACACAAACCTGAGGTAGTAACCAAACCCAGACCCTGGAGATGCAAGGTAACAGTGCTGACAGTTAAGCCACAGGTCACCCTACCAACACTCATACATTACCAATACATTGTTAAATCCATCCATCTAGGAACCTTTCGTTCATCTTGTCCAACTAGGGACCATGGAGGCCAATGGTGACCATTGTATTTATTCCCATTTTTGTATAACCATGGGAATAAATACAATGGTCAACATACACACTCTCATTCTCACACTATGGGAAATTTGGAAAAGCCAATTAGTCGAATATGCATGTCTTTGGACTGTGGGAGAAAACCGGAAAACCCGAAGGAAACCCATCAAGCGTGATGCAAACTCCATGCTCACAGACCTGACATGGAAATCGAACCCAGAACCTGGGGGTACAAGGTGACAGTGCAAACCCCTAAGCCATCGTGAGACCTTACATTGTTAAATCATTTATACAATTTATATTTAAACCACATTATGTGCACCATATGTCATAGAAGTCCCTGTGAATAAACAGCTTCTATGGAAATAATAATATATTAGACTGAGTTCATTTGAATTACTTCTGTCTATAGTCTCTGAGCTTCTGTTATAGGAAATTAACTAACACCTCAGAGCTTGAGAAGTCACCTCTGCTCTGGTCTGATTTTACCAACTAAAGAATCTTTGAACCCGTGACATACACTCTTCACACTAGCCTAACATAACATAGCTTAATGTGCACATAATTCAAGTCAGGTTTGATGACTGCTGCATGCATGGGTGCATCTCGACCAGGTCTGCTCAGTGTACTCGATCTCTAAAGGCCATGTGGAAGTGGTGGTGTTTAGTCTTTCCGAGTCATGGCTTTCCCAGAAGCCAATTACAGTTATTGATGAAGGAGACCTGGTGCTATCGATCACGATGAGTACATTCATTTGTGTATCCCTTGGTTAATTAAAAATGCACTCATGTGTCAAGTGTTTGCCTAGTCAACACTACACAGAGATCATATTGAAAAACTCTCAACCTGTACTATTCTTCTTTTTGTATTTTTTATGACCCTTACCTTAAGTTATAAATTAGAGCATTGGAGTGAGGACAGTTTCATGGCATCATTCACGCTCAATTTCCATCTGTAGCTTGCTTTTTGATTATGGTTGTAAATCTCTTGGTCTGGGTTGGACAGTACTTTCTCTCTTTGGTTATGACTTACCAGTTGTTTTTTTCCAAACCCTCATGTGTTATGATTGCTCACAGCAATATTAAAGTCATTTAGACAAAAATTTTGTTATGAAGTATTTATTGTATCAACAATCCATACGCATGCAATTTGAGGTTACTGGGAGCCAGAATAGAATATTAACCATACACCCCAACACGATTCAGTTCATTTAATTTCAGACAGAACAACAGAATTGCGGATTTTGCATATGAAGTTTTGCATATTCTTCCCTTCCCCTCCATTTTGGTTTCTTCAGGGTTTTGGAGTTTCCTCTCATTGTCCTAAAAAAGCAAATGGGTAGACTGGTTATGCTAACTTGATGGACTGGTGTCTCCTGTGCTTTCTTTTTCTTTTTAATTTTTTTGCCCTGCGAAAGATTGGCACCTAATCCAGGGTTAACCCCCTGTGCATCAAGTACTCTTGGAATGGCTCCAGACTTCTGGCAATCCTATAGAGGATCAATGCTATAGAGAATAAGTGAGAAAGTTAATGATTTTTTTTTTTATTTCAATATAATAAACAACAAGCCCACAGCATTCACATTGTACTTAGTGGTTAAGGTCTAGAACTACTGCTTGGAAGGTTATGAGTTCATATCCTGAAACTGGCTGTAAAGCGTTTATTTGCCCAGAAAGTTCCCTCACACACCCATTCAGCGCTGAGGTTACGTTAGGCCTCCCATCTTTTCTGGCCAACCCTGCCTTCTGCGAAAAACTGCAAATCAAAGTGCGAAAGCTGCGGATCAAAGTGCGAAGTAAAGAATGGTGGAAGAGAGATCTCATGGAGTTTAGTGATCCGAAATGGAAACAAAATGTATCCCCTGAAACCTGTCACCCAATGTTACCCTCGTGTGGAAAATATGCACAGAGAGACTTATACTGTATCAACAGGAGAGAAGCAATCAAACCAAGTGTCTAATATCTACCCATTTAAACTACCACTCTCATTCCATTTAAAAATGAATTGCGATCAGACTGGATGGGGTCAGACTGTCCCATCTGAGGTGGTTACAAGATACATGTTTCTTCTGTTTGCAAATACTGCAAATAATTGTGGAAGATTAGGATCCATGGAAATGCAGCTGTATTTATCACAGCACTGTCACTATCCAAAAGAATGGGGGGAAAAATAATCCACTTCAACTACGTAGTAAACTGTTACAGATATTATGCTGTAATTCAATTCTATGGTAAAACACTTTCAATATGATTACTGCTGAAGGTTAGTTGGTTTTAACTGGTGTCTGAGCATAAGTGCCCATGATAGGAAGGAACAAAGATAACTGGGAATAAAAAGGGCGTAGCCATGCCTTGAACCTTCCACACCCAAGTCAAACCCATGACCCAAGTGAGTTACTTTTACTATGCTGGTATACCTTTAAAAAATCACATGCATTTTAAACTGGAGTTAAATCTTAAAAAAATATTTTAGCTTAGATTTAAACAAAGATATTTCTAAAGCTTTAAACTCCCAAAATTCTGCTGCAGCCGTATTCTATCATACATTCTATCCAGACATGTTAATGTAATACTGGCCTCACAATCGTTTTTGCTCTTGTCTCTAGTAAAACTGTCAGAGAACATGCATTTAATCAGTGCATGGTTGTGGTGTAGAGTTAAGTTAACTAAAGAAAGAATTATTCAATGTGGCAATGTGTTTGCTGAACCGGGAGAGAGGAACATGGACACATGACGCATGCACGCATGACGTGTCTGAAGTTATCCTTTCATTTTGTCAGTAAAAGACAGAGTTTCACAGTCACATGCCATGTGTCACGTCTGTTACCATTGTACAAAGGAAATTAGACAATAGGAAGCACATCAGCATATTCCTATTAGACAAAAGGATTCTAGTAAGCTATAAGAAGTATTATCATGTAAGGAATGAGGAAGGGCAGCAAGGGGGTTGTCCCATAGACCTGTGACATAGACTAAAGAGAGATGTAAGAGATAGAGACATGGGAAATTTTACGGAATGTCAGAAAATCGTGCAGATAGTTTGTACCTAAACCTAAAGCAAAACTATGTGGAGCAAAATCTTACCATGTACACGAGCCAAAATTGAGACATCTTGCGTCATAGGTCACAAACCCCTAGACTCAACAAGCACTGCTTACAAAGCAACCCAGCTATCCTGATGGTTCACATTCATAACTGCCAGTGACCCAAACTAGTGACCCATACTGAGTAACATTCCTGTCCCACTAGATGTGTGTTAAATGAACTTACAACCAGTTTATTGATTAACACACGTTTTCTGCCGAGTTGCTTATTTATCAGAGCTGTAGACTTTATTTATCAGAGCTGTAGACTTTATTTATCAGAGCTGTAGACTTTATTTATTAGAGCTGTAGACTTTTTGTGCTTTATCTTTATCTCACCACTGAGGGACCATCAGGATAATGCCCAGATGAAATATCGTTTCATTCCCTCTGCCCTGACCTTTAGATGCCCTGACTGATAGGCATCATAGTATCCTGTGATCGTGTGGACATACAGCATTTTCCTTGGAATGTTTGTTGAAGGCAAACACATACTTCTAACTTTCACCTCTGCAGTTAGTGCTAGGTGTTTTTTTTTTTTTTGTCTTTGTCTTTGAATTATTGTTTTTGAATCAGGAGCTCAGGACCCAACAGTTTATTAAAACCATTCATGTAGTCAAACATGGTGGCGGCAGCATCATTCTGTAAGGGTGTTTTTCTGCACATGAAAAATCTGTTGGTCTTTCAAAGGGAAAAATGGCTGCAGAAAAATAAAGTGGCCCAGCCACTGGACCTTAACCCTTTAACCCTTTAGAGCATCTCTGGTGTAATCTCCAGAGATGCTCCAATATGGCTGTGCTCAGCCAACCTGGTTGCGCTCAAATAGTTTTGAAACCAAGAGGAATTTGAATAAAATCCAAAAGAAAGGTGTGTCCAGCCTGTAGTATCATTCCCATGCAGACTTGGTGCTGCCAAAGGTGCTTTAACCAAGTGCCAAGAATACAGACAGTATGGAGATAAAAAGGACAAACTATGGAATCTTGAAAGGCTCCAAAAACCTTCCTTCGGCACTGTCTATTCAGTGATCAGCCATAACATTTAAAACATTATTATAATTACCTAAAGTAGAGGTTCTGCCCTCTCAGGGTGTGGCTCCACAGGGCCTTTGGAGGTGTGCTGTGGTGTCTGGCACCAGGAAGTTAGCAGCAGATCCTTTGGTTGTGGGACCTCCGTGGTACAGACTTGTTGGGATGATCCTGTCACCAATTTACTTTGTTAATGTGATATGATTTTAATGTAATGCCTGATCGATGTATACAGACATATCAGATACAAACATATCTCAGAGAAATTCTTACCTATGGATCTTCCTGCTCTTCTCAGTCTGCATCAAAACAACTCGCCCTACTTTTTTACAAGTCGAACACAAGCACACATCATTCCTTAATCAACTCCTGAGTGTGCAAAATATCAGCTTCCATGAATAACCTAAATGTGTTTAATGGAGAATGTCGATGCTGATTCATTGCTGATGATGTCAGTGCTGATGGTGCAATGTAAAATAAACTTGATCATTAACAATCTTTGTAAATTCAATGAGTTCTATTTACAATAGAAAGTTTTTCATTGTGGCGGCACGGTGGTGTAGTGGTTAGCACTGTCGCCTTGCACCGCCAGGGTCGTTTCCTGTCTCTGTGTGCATGGAGTTTGCATGTTCTCCCCGTGCTTGGTGGGTTTCCTCCGGGTACTCTGGTTTCCTCCCACAGTCCAAAGACATGTAGGTTAGATTAATTGGCTTTCCCAAATTGCCTGTAGTGTGTGAGTGTCTGTGTGCCCTGCGATGGATTGGCACCCTGTCCAGGGTTTACCCTGCCATGTGCCCCAAGTCTCCTGGGATAGGCTCCAGGCCCCCCGTGACCCTGAATACAGGATTAAGTGGTATAGATGATGAGTGAGTTTTTCATTGTTTCAGGGTTTTTTTTTATCAGTATCATTCACAGTCAAAGAATGAGTTTACTGTTCTTTTTTAATTAAAACTCAGCCAAAACAATCATTATATAATTAGTATATTAACATTATGCACTGTTACAAATTGAACAGTTTTGACAAGTGGATTTTTCGAAGTGGATTTATAGTGTTTTGCGAAATCATATTTAATTGAATTATATGCAGCAGATGAAATTTTTGCCAGGGTCCTTTGCCTGTTTTCTACGCTCCTGAACCATCCTGCAACAAGTTTTGTGTGCTCCTTCTCACTGCTTAAATATACAGTACTTTTAGAGACTTGGCTTCTCATCACCACTAAATGGCCGGCAATTAAGTGTAATATGGAGTGTCTGAGCAACAGCACAGTATTTCTAGATATCAAGAGTTTAATGTTTGTTTTAGAGATTGATTATGGCACAACGTTTTTTAGTGTGCCTCAGACAAAAACAGAGGAAAGCGCTCATTATAGCAATGGTTTCAGCAGAGCATGAAGACTATACCTTGTATGTTAAAAGCTTTTATAAAGCTTTTAGTAATTCCAGGATATTTGAGACGTATTGTTGCATTTATAGAGTTTATATTTATAAGGCATAGAGTGAAACAGGTCAGTTTTAAAAGACTTGGAGCCTTAAGAGACTTGAATCGTGGGATTTTAGCTCCTGAATGACATGACAACAAAAAAAGTTACTTTGAGTCAACCTCAGGTCTTTTTCACAGACCAGTCCCGTCCTGCTGGTTTGGGTATTTCTTAAACTTCAGTACTTTTCCAGTTTTACAACACAGATGTTTGCTGGTCTGGGAAAACCGGTCAGATATTGCAGGTCAAAAAAGGGTCAATTATTATCTTTTATTCTTTGACAATTATTCTTTGAAAATGTATAAATAAAGAAAACTTTATACGTGTGACCCTGTCTATGG
Source organism: Clarias macrocephalus (assembly GCA_011419295.1). Taxonomy (NCBI): domain Eukaryota; kingdom Metazoa; phylum Chordata; class Actinopteri; order Siluriformes; family Clariidae; genus Clarias; species Clarias macrocephalus. The sequence goes on along the minus strand of JAAGKR010007993.1, from coordinate 26,223 downwards.
AAACCCAGCTGCTCCCTTCAACTGGTCGCCTCAACGCACCATCCGATCAACAGGCAACTTGGCACAGGTTTTACACCAGATGCCCTTCCTGACAACATCCTTCCATTTTTCTAACCAGTCCCAACCAGCACTATGTGCAGTGGCCGGAAATATGGAGTCTGCCAACCCAGCAAGGCCCGAACCCAGATCCTCAGGTCCTCGAATCAACAACCCAGAGCCTTAGCCTCAAGTCCCAGGTCTGCAGGAACCCAGCTAAAGTAATTTTTTTTATATATATGTTTTAAAATACATATGATTTTATGTAGAAAACAGTGACTCAATAAAGAAAAGGCTATCAAGTTTTACTAGCATTCCCAGAAAGGGTCACATATATAGAGTAAAAGGTTTTTGCTTTTCCCTCCACCAGACACATTACACCCCTGTTTTTTTTTCCTGACACTGCAATATTCAGCAATTTTGTAAACCTATTAGTTATGTCTAAAGACTCCCTTGGCAATCATCTCACATACACAGTGCAGCAAATAAGTCTGAAGTAAGTGTCAATACCGTTTCAGAAAGCTTTCCTTTGCTCATCTTTCCTGTTCTCTTCTCTCGAGTCACATATGGATGCAATTCAGTAGGGCTTTGTAATGTAAATAGTGCCTTGTGTGGAATGCATGGATTAAGGTGCTTGGAGATTAATTCCAGAAAGCCGACAGCACACAGATAGATTAACACAAACACACACACTATCCATGTCCCAGCCAGGACTAATGTCTTACACCAGGTTTGTACAAAATTTGATTATCTAATGCAGCACTGTTTGCAAAAAAATTAAATAAATAAAATGCTTTTATACTATTCAGCATTATTTCATTACCTACAGTAGACCTACTGAATGAATGGAAGTTTATTTTACTGTATATCATAATTGCATTTGCATATGTAAAAAAAAAAGTGCACATAGGAAATAAAATTAGAGGTATCAGACACGGACACCACATTTTGTGAAATATGACACAAGCAATTCTGCGACATACAGTAACATTTCCACTAGTATCAGCAATCCCACCTTTAGGATGGACAAAACTCATATGGACCACATCAGATTCCCCACACATGTAAGATATCTACTATATCTGACATCAACATACTGCAGGATGAGCAGAAACCTGGACCCTATTACGTTTTATCCACCCTGGCAGCAGTCATCTGCCATCCACACACCCGTCGAATGACATCATTCATTTTTAACATAAAATAGAATCAGTGACGGACTCATCACAGTCACCATGAGCTCGATGACAACCGTGGAACATCGACGTGACCGTGGTAACTTTAGCAAAGCCTGAGCTTGTGCACATCTGGCTCGGGGGTGGCTCATAATGTTGTTCCCTTCCACTGTATAAACTTTGCAAGTGTTTTTATTTTATGACAGCAATAACAACATTATAAAAGGCAGAGAGCACTCCCCTAGTCCCCGAGTATAGCGAGAAGAACTTGCACACATGTCAAAAAATACCTATGTATTAAACTGTACATTTTTGAAGAGGTGACAGTTGAGTCATGGCTCTGAGGAAGCAAGTGTTTTTCACAGCCTCCCAGCTATTAGTAGCCTTCCTACACAACACACAGCAGCTACTAGCGATGCTAACTCCGGTGTATCTGAATATAAACAGACGCGTCAACTAGATTTGGCATAGCATACTGTAAGTGTAGACGATCTGAAGATCCATGGACTTCCTCTATGGACATAAGACTAAACTAAATAATCTTTGGCTGAACTACAGAATTCTTGTGTATGAAGTGAATCGACTCCCTGGTGGAAGTTGAACATCAACAGACGAATGTGGATAATCTCATGTAGGTACTGTTGCCTTGTACTTTTCAAAGCCTCAGTAAACATGTGCTCATCCCCCAGGACTCTTATCTCATTCTTTCAACAAACTTAGTATTGTCTTTACTCTTCTATACCTCTATACCGTAATCATTTACTATAACCCAGAAGACAATGGCTTTTTGTTTGTTTGTTTGTTTGTTTGTTTGTTTGTTTGTTTGTTTGTTTGTGTCTGCTTCCTTATAAATATTATTCTTGGTGTCATTCATTTTCCTCATCAATATCACCTCGGGATTTGGGGCGAAAGTTTCTATTGTTAAACTGCTATTTACTAAATGAATTCATTTAAGTGAATTTAAAAAGGCTAAGAAATTTGGATATCACTAGTCGATGTTTACTGTGTTCCATAAGTAAGGACTGAATTATGTGTTGATTGTCATGAGCATACGAATAAAAGAAAAAAAAAGAAATGAAATCTGGTGGTTTTTCTTCCTATAATCTGGTCTACAGTTGCAACAGATGAAGGCACACAGAAGTAGACACTTGACATTTTGACATATAGAAGACAGTTAAATGTTCCCTCCAATCCCCCAGTACTGCTCGACTGGTTCCAGCATCTCTCAGAGATCGAGGATGACGTGCATCTAGACCTTGTTCAGTTCTGATACCTAGGTGGTGGAATTAACTTTCTCTAGATCTCCGTACAGCCGAGTCTTTAAGCAGCTACTAAATTAATATCTGTTTCTTAGATATTTGGGTCCCCCTACACCCCCCCCCCCCAAAAGCCTTCAAAACAGTTTTTGACACTTAGCTAGTAACCTAATGTAAGGATCTTTCTAATGATGGAAACGTCATAGCACTTTTGTAAGTAGCTCTGAATAAGAGCATCTGCCAAATCCCTAATAGTGATGGGTCGTTCATGAACGCTTTGTTATTTTTGAACGAGTCTTTAACGTGACTCAGAAGAACAAGTAGTCTCGGAGAGTGATTCGTTCATTTTCAACGGGGCGTGCATGCGCAAATTATCGCAAAACCTCCATGGGTTATGTACAGGAAACAGAATTGAGCCATTCTTTCTCAGCGACTCTTCTAATCCGAGTCGTTTTGTCACGTGACTTCCATAGACGCCATGCAGTGCAATAGATTCAAAAGAATGAATGACTCAGATTAGAAGATATAAGAGGTGAGCTGCTCATTCTGTTTAAAATAATATGTCCTTAGCTGCATTGTAATATTTTCATTACTGGAACTATAGCCAAAATTTGTATATGTAGATGGGTTAGGGGTCTGTTCATTGAAAATGCAACATTTTATTTTATTTCTGATCAAAAGAACTGAATGAACTTAATGACTCAAAGAAAGATTTGTTCATTTTGATGATTCAAACAACTGAGTCACTAAAATGATTCAAACTTCCCATCACTAATCCCTAAATGTAGGACAGGAATTATTAACATAAAAATAAATCATTTTGCAGCCTGATAGTGTAGTGGATAATATCGTGACCTTGCACCTCCTTCGATTCCTGCCTTCCAGTCTCTGCTCATGTTCTCCCCATGCTTGGTGGGTCCAGGTACTCCAGTTTCCTTCCACAGTCCCAAGACATGTAGATTAGGCTGACTGGCATTTCCAAATTGCCCGAGTGGTTGTGTGTGCCATGTGATGGATTGGCACCCAGTCCAAGGTGTACCCCACGTAGTAGCCCAAGTATGCGAAGTCAAGAAATCATGCAACCCTGTAAAAGGTAAGCACTAGAAAGACTGAGTGAGAGAGTGAGAGGGTAAATCATTCAAATAATTATAAATATGTAATTACACAAATGAATTCTGGAGGCAAACCAAAGAAAAGAACATGCCACTAAATACTTCACGCTGCAGAATCAGCCCGTGCAGACTTCCTAATAATGTTTACAAAAAAGACTTGTTTACTCTGCTCAGAGCTCAGATTGAGTCCAGACTGATGCTTAGAGGAGGCGCAAGAGATAAAATGGAAGCAACTGGTGGAAACACCTTTAACAATTCAACAGTGTTTGTATTGTGTTCTGTCTTGCATGCAAATTGCTTCAGATTAAAACAATGTAAATGAATAAATGGAGGAAGATGTTCAGATTAGTCACGTTCTCAAAAAGGAGTCCAGAGCAAAAAGTTCCTTCCAAAATAAATAAAAGAAATGAATATGTGGGCCTCTGTTTCAGTTCAAAACGCAGGTCCTTGGTGTGTATCTGTACTGATCATTGCTATTTCTCATAAAATAACTGACAAGAGATCAGAGAAAACACTGGAGACAGAGCAGGCTCTCGTTTCTAATGACTCCCCAGTGAAGGATTCTGCAGCAGGAGAGGGAATGTCAGAAGCACTCAATTATGCTACAACACATTTTCTCAGTGCTACACCGGACAGGAAGTCTTATGCTTGGTCATCAATACAAACTTTTCTTATTAGTAAGTACTGAGCATATGACATTTCTGGCATAAAAAAAAAAAACAAAAAAAAAAAACAAATGATAGATTAATGGGTGATGGGATAACTGGAAACGGTGCTAAAATTAGCAAATTAGCAAACAAAATTAGAATAATATCAAACATTATTAAATGCAGAACACCACAATATATTTTTTTTCTTTGTTAGATTCTTCTGAACAATTATTGAACACATCTAAGAACTCAGCGTTATTGGCTTTTAGCTTGAGAAGTGCTGATGTTGGAAGCAGAATATTTTGTTCAGGAGGTGAACCCCATAATAATCCACCAGACTTATGGTTCAAAAAGGGAACGTCTATTGTGTTAGTAATTTCGCCCGTACCATAGATGACGATTAATGAAAACCATGCTAAGAAAATATTTCAGGTCTTATATGCCACTTTACTCCATCTGCATTATACAACCAGACAGTGGAATTCCAAATAAACACAAGGCACTTCCATACATCCCTCAAAGTCACTTACTACTTAATTTCTGCGCGGAATTTAACACTACAATATCACCGTTTTAATGAAATGTGAGAGATTTTGGCTAAAGAAAACTTTCCAAATAATTTGCCTTAATGGGTTAATATCTTTCCCCATTTCCTTCCCCTATGCAGGTCTTGTGTTACATCCAAAAGAATGCAGATGTTTTATTCCACTATATCGTCAAGTAGTACTGTATACTGTACATGTGCATACTGTGTATGTTCTGTTATTTTTATTTTATGCTATTTTACTGTGTGTTAGGAGCCTGAAAATTCCGTATAACAGGAAAGGCGACGATGAAGTCTACTTTCCTTACTGGAGGCTCAGATACTGTTTGTGTTATAAGCAACCGGAGAACAACTGCCTGCATCACCTGAGCCAAAGACCATCTTCATGGTCAAATGGAACCGTCCCCAGTCACCACACATATCCCAAGCAGACCACACAGGGACATCCTCAACAGAGAGCTAGAGGCCTCCACGCAATGAGATCTTCAACCAGAAGCAGGGCATCAGGATGTGTCAGACAGGTCCAGAGGACAAAGAGGGTCTGGATCACCAGTGCCTTAGTAATGCATGTGTTTTTCAGCAGAGCGAGAGAGTGAAAGAGAGAGACGGATAACAGTTAGTTAGATCACAGTCATGTAATGTATAAGGTGAATGTAGATACTCCAGTGCAAGCAGAGACTCCAGCAGGACTAACTATGACAGCATAACTACTGTAAAAGGGAGAGCAATAAAGAAAACACAAACACGAGGGATCTTGAGATGTAAAAAGCAACCAGATCACCTTAATACTCGACATCAATGAGTCCCTCAGATCTTCTACTCTACCTAAGGCAAATCCATTAACAAAAATACTTGGCTAAACTTGACTTTTTACTGGGAGCCAATGCAGTGTGGATAAGATAGGGGTCATGTGCTCATATCTTCTGGTTTTAGTAAGGACTCTGTATGCTGCATTATGGACTAACTAGAGTTCGCTTATGCACCTATTGTAGTTGAACATCCAGAATATAGGCCATTATAATGTTCATTGTGTAGAAACAATATATTTCTTTATTGTGGCAGTATTTCTGAGCTGAAATAATGCTATCCTAGTAATATTATCTACATGACCTTCAAATGAAAGGATTAATTTTAATTGCATGTGGTCCTAGGACCAGGCAGTAGGCAGTACGAAGGTTAAAAGGCATCCAGTCTCTTATGTCCGTCACACATTCCTAAACTTCCTCAAACTTGCTTTTCTCATCTGGCATTGCTGAGACACATAACTGTGTGTCATCAGCATAACAGTGGAAACTGATACTATGTTTACTGATTATGGTCCCCAGAGGAAGTATGTAGTGAGAAAACAGTAGTGGCCCTAAAAAAGAACCCTGTGGAACACCAAACTTCACTTTAGTACGTGCAGAATAGTCACCATTTAAATCTACAAACAGATTTATAGATCAGTCAAATAAGACCTGAGCCAGGAGAGGGCCATTCTCTTAATTCCTAGAAAATTTTCTAATCTATGAATGCGAATGCTATGATTATTATAGTGTCAAAAGCTGCAATGAGGTCAAGCAACACAAGCAAAGAGACGCAACCCTGATCAGAGGCCAGTAGGAGGTAATTTCCCACTTTAACCAGTGCTGTCTGTGTGCTTTGATGAGGACTAAATCCTGACTGGTACATTTCAGGTACAGCAGCTATATTATTCCTACGAACATGATAAAGAGGAGGTTTCATATTGGCCTGTAGTTGGACAGCTGACAGGAGTGTTGATAAGTAGATTATCACCTACATTAACATTTATTAAATTGTCTTGTTTAATTTATTTTTTATTATTGGAACAAAATCCTGAAGTCCTCACTACTACTTGATTATAGTGCATGTTTCTGCGGCGGTCTTATTTTTGCTACAGTAATATATAAGTATATAAGGATTATTTTGTTGTCTTCATAAAAGTAGAGAGATATATAGCAGCACTAAGAGCTTCAGGAATCTCTCTTTCAAGACCCTCACTCCTTCACTCTCAGTACAAAGTACTCTCTTTCCATGATGTTTAAAATCCTACCAATTTAGTTTGATGTCATTTACACTCTAACTTTTGAGGGGTCTGTTTTAAGAATGCATGTGTGATTCTCATACCAGGGAGCAAGTTTTTTTTTCTCTTTCTCGTTTTTCTCTACTTATTTTTCTTTTAACTGTAGCTACTGTACATTATCTAGAGTTTGACTCTAAACATTCAGTCACCTGATTGAGTTGTCTGGGTTCAGATGGTGATCATAGCTGATAACTCTGTTAGATTACTGATAAAGCTCTGAGCAGTGGATGATGTAAATGTACAGTTAATGCGGTAGCACAGCAATGTATATACATTATCATGAAGACTTGAGATAGTGATCTAAGATAACTTCGGACTGTGAAAATGTCACTATATTTTCTATGTTTAATCCACAGGTTAGTATTAAATCAAATGTGTGACCAGCCTGAGTGGGTCCTGCTACACACTGATTTACTCCTACTGAGTGGACATGAATGCTGTTCTCAGGGGGTCTTCTTGGTTCTCAAAATGAGCATCAACGGCAATCAGCAATTAACGTTTTATCTAAAGAGGCGACTAATAACTAATAATTAGCACAATCGGCTGAGCAGATTTCATATCTGTAGCTATACTTGTTATGTTACTATAGAGAACTTTAAATCCATTAAATTCGTGATCCCTTAATTCTATATTTTTGTACGATAGTCAGATTATCAATGTAAATAACTGCAACACCTCCTCCTACTACCTACCAGTTAGCCGAGGCTGGTGTATGTATCCAGGAGGACTAGCTTCATTTAAAGCTATATAGTCATTTTCTTTAATCCAGGTTTCTGTCCAGTCCTGATCAGTGATCGTTTCATTAACACTAAGCACTTTAGATGTGACAGATCTAATGTTCTACAGCTCTAGCTTCAGATCAGAGGTGCTGGCTGTGTATTTGGTGTGGTCTAATTTTATTTTGATTAGATTATAAAACAGACTATATGAGACTTTCTACATGTTTGTTTAGCTCGGGGAACAGACACAGTCTCAACATGAACCTCAATATGAACCTGAGTGATGGCTCTGATCAGGTCATCCTGTTCGTCTGCTCGCTGGCCAGGGCTCTAGGTAGAACCCGATTAATTACTCCTGTTCTCAGACTATGAGCTATACTTTCAAGAAATGAGAGCAGCACCTTGCTGAGTGGGATGGACACCATCCAGCCCTAACAGGTCAGCTTTGCCCTCAAAGGTACTTAAATTATCTTCAAAGCTCACATTATTTTCGGAGCACCACCTGGACATTCAGTGGTCCAGCGACCATAACCTGCTGTACGATATGTCATCGTGGCACATTATGACGTGGACAAAGGATACTACTGCATCGGACATCGAACACATCAAACACTTTTCTTTATTTTTATTATTATTATTTTTTTTAAAAACAGCTAAAACAGCAGTTTATCCATTTTATCCACCCAACATTGCAGAAGACTATTAGAGCCATCACATTTTTTATCAGAATTTAATTCTGAGTTCATTGGTATCTATACTGCTTAATCCTGTATACAGTGTCGCGGGGGCCTGGAGCCCAACCCAGGAGACTTGAGGTGGGGTACACCCTGGGTTGGGTGCCAATCCACCCCAGGACACACAAACTCACACACTTATTCACACACTACAAGCAATTTAAAAATGCCAGTTAGCCTATTCTGCATGTTTTTGGACTGTGGATGTAAACCCAAGTGCCTAGTGGAATCCCACCAAGCACAGAGAGAACATGCAAACTCCACGCACACAGATGGAGATGGGGATCTCGGGGTCTGGAGGAGCAAGGCGGCAGTGCTAAGCAAGTCACCGTGCCACCATAGAATTCTGACTTTTTAAATCAAATCTTATTTTATTATTTTATAATATCTTATTAATATCTTATAATATAATTCTCAACTGAGAATTCTGACCTTCCTGAATTTTAACTTTAAACTTTTTTTTCTCAGAATTAAAAATAATTTTTGGATGGTGGCCCTGATCCTCGTCAGTACATTATGAACAGTGGTTCAGTGATTTATGCCTTCACATCATCAGTCACTGCTTTAAGGGGAAGTTAGAGTGCTGAGGATCCAAACCATCTTGCAATCTACAGTGCCAGCGCGCACACACACACACACACACACACACACACACACACACACACACACTATGGGCAGTATGGTAACACCAATCGACATATAACGCATGTAGCACAAGGAAATTATGTAAGCTCTATACATGAACCTCCAACACCGGCGGTGTGAGGCAACAGTGATAACCACAGAGTCATCCTGCTGCCATAAAACAGCAGTACGGCTCCAAATCAAATATTAATCATGTGTTATAATACATCACTGCACTGGGCCTGAAATGGTCGGGTGAACGTTTCTATGAGAAAGGGTTTATTTAGCATTTTTAGAAGGAGACTCCGGCGTGAGCACTTTGTAGAAGCTTTAGGTTTTCTCTTAAGCTCTGGTGGATTATTAGGGGGTTCAAAGCACACAGCACTAAGCACTTTATTCCCTGCTTATTTCATCCCTACCTAGCAGTGTGGTCCACAGCTTCATCTATACAATATATCTGATAGCAAAAGTCTAGAGAGTGAGATATTAATCCTGTTAGCCTACTTATCTAATCTCAGCCTTCCTGTACTGGTGCACAAAAGGCCTCTCTCTCACACACACACACACACACACACACACAACACACACACACCCACACACACACACACACACACACACACATACACACCCTGTTCATATGCTTGCCATTACGTGAAGTCGGTTTTGTTATTTTCAACGATGATCATAAACACCATCTGTGTTTAGATGCAGAGCTGTGTTTATTCAAATGATAACTAGCAGACGAAAGTTAGCATTATGTCAGCAGGTTCCATCACGAGCCATAAACTTTATTTTAACTTTTTTTTTGCCTGAACTATTGCGTTAATGCCTTGTTTGCTTTGTCTGGTGCTCATTTTTCTAATCGGATGAGTCATTTATCAAGTTCAATTCCGTCTCCGTTAGAACAGCAAGGCTCAGGTTTTGCACGCTGGCCAAAAGAGATGCTGTCTATTTCCCTCCTTGCAGAAGACTTTATCCAGACCACCACAGCACCGTCGCGAATAAAAGCATAATCATTACACCTTGCCAACAGGACGGCTCACCGGGAGAAAAGGATTTTGCTAAAGGAGATAGAATGCGTTGCTCACAGACTGGAAGAAAAAGAAAACAAGACAAAAGCGAAATTAATGAGGGATCTGGGCCACGTGTTATCTTTCATCTGCGTGTGAGGTGTGCGCTGAAAGCTCCGCTCTCTTTACCACGGCCGGCCCTATTACGGACGTTTCAGCTGGAAGTTGCTCTACTGGACTTTGTCAGCGCAGAGAAAAAGCCAAGCACTGCTGATAAATCGTGCGTTTGAGATCAGGTTGCCACTTCTCTTCCCTCTCTAACTGTTGCCACATGTTTAGCACGAATCCAAATGGCCCAAAACCAGAGATATTTGTGTTATTGTTCAGTTCTCTGTTACAGCGTTGTAGCTAATGAGAGCAGTGTGTATACCTTTAAGATTGGACACTGCTGTCCTCTTGGGCTAAAAATTAATTGCACAGTATTAATCATGAAAGTTGTCTAAGGGACTAATGGGCCTGTCAGAGAGGAACGTACAGAGAATAACTCTCACACTAGAACACTGATGAATGAGGCTAGTGGCATAAACATAATAACCCAGAGACACTCAGTGCACTCCAAGCTGATTTTTGGGAAGCTGGAATTAAGAGTTTGATTGCTGCTATAATCGGAGGTGACCTGTCCATGTGTGAATGATTAAGCCCTTGTGATTTTCAGAGCGTTCAACAGCTCGTCAGTGCGAACTTATTGAAATTAATGCAAAGATGTTTTTTTTTTTTTTTTTGTCAACTACAGCAAAACCTGGACATGAATTCAATTTCTAAATTGCGACTTGCAAAAAAGTCACAGGATTTCAGTCGATTAATCACATTCACAAATGATTTATCATACGTTAACATATACCAATGTCTCAGGCTGATGGCCTCTGGGTAATATTTTACACTTTATTTACCTAATCCCAGTCTCTAATCTGAGTCTCTGGCAGCTCTCAAACCAGTGAAACCCAGAAGCCTCATGCGCGCATTATGATCTGTGTACACAAGCCCACGAACATAAAACTTGTTTTTGTGAGATAAACAAGCTAACTACCCGCTCCGGACAACAACTGAGACACAAGAAACAGAATGAGCCCTAATACATTTGTGCACAGCTGGTTGGCCTTGATTTTCGAGTCAGATAAAGAGGGCATTATTGTGCTCGGGGGGTTTGGAGGGGGAATCCATCACTATGGCCTTGACTCCGGGTCACCATGAATGCCCATAGAGGACGAACGCCCACGCAGCTGGGCTGGAAATGCGGAGGAGGACAATGGCATGGAGTGGGCACCTCACAGCATGAGAAGAGGGCATCTTTGTTAGGCACAGGTGGAGCTTTGTGTGGCCTGGCTCATTACACATGCATCACGATGGCTTCCTGTCCGAGCTCTGACAAATGATGAAAATGTGGCCAGCCGTCTGCGGATCGCACAGAGGCGGGGGTGTGAGGCTACACAGTCACGAGGACACATGGGGTTAATATCAAATACCTTAGAGTTTCAGAGAGGTATCTAGAGTCCATATAGTAATGTACAGTAGTTACAACCTGAAATAAATGGACGTTATTCCATATTATTATTAACATATTGTTTGCACTAATAGTGCAATACTAATCAGTGACATTCTATATTAGCATCTTCAACCAGCCCACTGACTTCAGCAATTAGTGCTATTTGCTTTTACTGAGCGTCAATTAGTGCTACTGGCTTTTACTGAGCGTCAATTACTGCTACTGGATTTTACTGAGCGTCAATTACTGCTACTGGATTTTACTGAGTATCAGTTAGTGCTACTGGTTTTTTGAAATACTAGACTTGTGAAGATGAATACGGTAGATATGTTATATAGATATATAGATATATACCACATACAGGATTCAAATGTATTTTATCTAATCACCTAGTCGTGGTTAGTTGTGACATCTAGTTACCTTCCTCCTTGTAAAATTTTTTGTCTATCTAGTGAACCATGAATTAGAACTCTCTCACTCTCTCACACTCACTCACTCACTCACTCACTCACTCACTCACTCACTCACTCACTCAGCATCTATACTGCTTTATCCTGTATACTGGGTCATGGGGGCTTGGAGCCTATCTCAGGAGACTTAGGGCACAAGGTGGGGTACACCCTGGATGGGGTGCCAATCCATCACAGGGCACACACACATACATACATTCATTCACAAACTATGGGCAATTTGAGAATGGCATTAAATCTAATCTGCATGTCTTTGGACTGTGGGAGAAAACCAGAGTCCCCAGAGGAAACCAACAAATCACATGGAGAACATGCAAACTCCATGCACACATACCTGAGGTGGGAATCGAACCCAGACCCTGGTGGTGTGAGACAACTACTAACCACTACGCCACCATAGGAATTAGCAATTGTAAATAAAATTCAATTTTTAAATTCCTGCTACGTGGCACATTTTGTGAAACATTCTAAACTACAATGCAGAACACACTCTTCCTCTGCCAAGAGACTCCATTGCGTTTTAAGGTTGATAGAAAAATCACACCACATGCATACAGTACTTAATGTATAATAAGAAATACTAGTGCTGTCTGAGTGCTCTATCAATAGCTTGAACACAGTGACACAGTGACACAGTACACATAATTATGTAATACAGAATTTGTGTCTAAATGTAAGGAATGTTTTTTCTGTACATTGGTCAGAACTCATTCGTTTAATGATCTCTTTACGTTTCATACATTGGAGGACCAGAAACCAGTCTCAGGAAATTTTCTGCATGTGTGTCTGACTTTCCAGTCGGATTCTGTCACAGCATCACGCATGAGCAGTTATGATCCAGATTAGAAACTGAAGGGTTTAACAGCGCACTGCGCATGCGTCAAACTGTGGGTGTGATAGTCTTAAATCGACCGTCTGGACAGAATTTAATGAAACTTTTGCAGTACGTAGATCTCTCCCTGAAGTTTAATCTGCACCATAAGCGAAATCTAAATGTTGAGTAAAAGTGATGTTATGAACAGTTATGTGTCAGATTTAATAATCTACTTTAAAATAAGCTACTAATGCGCTACTGTCTCAATGGAAACACACACCTGCAGCAATAGATATTAATTAGAAAAGCTAAACTGAATATTTTTACTGGGATTAGTTCATATTTTCAACAGCGCTGAAGTGGTGAATTTTTTTTAAGACAAAACTTCATCTTCATCTGAACTACATTTTTGATTTCTCATCATGATTCACTCTCCGGTTACCGAGCAGGGAGTGTATTTGTCTGATGATGAAAGAAGTACAACTCAGCGCAAACAAGGTACTCAACCTTACAAATGTGATTTCTTTGTATTAATGAGTGAGACAGAGAGTTCTGCCATATAGAAAGACAGACAGACACGTACGTGCGCTTCAATCTGAAATAATATTAATATCACTGACTACCTTAAAGATCATCAGATTATTTTTAGCTTTAACCTTGTAAGTGTTTCTACAAACTCTTTAACCCTTCAGCTAGTGTGCTGTATACTGTAGATCTGTCATATCTCCTGCGAGGAAACTTCTGCCCTTGCACAACCGGATCAGGATATTTACAGGATGTTATAAGCTGCCTTTACTGCATTCACAGCTCTCAGTGCTCGTATTCATAAGTTATGATGAAAGCATATAACTGTCCTGGGGGTGACTTTTTCTTCCAGCGTTAATGCCTTCATGACCTGATTTATTAACAATATTCTCTCTCTCTCTCTCTCTCTCTCTCTCCCTCTCTCTCTCTCTCTCACATACACACACACACACACATTCACACACACCAATAAACAGGGATTCATTTGGCTCAGGCTACGTGCCAAATGTACTCAGACCCTCTCTGGCCCGATGCACATCCAGGCCATGTTTAAATCCATCAGGTTTTGGCAAGCAACTAAAGCTCCTGAATCTCTCCTGTGATGGGTTGAGTTTCAAAAGAATACCTCCGCCCAGGTATCGAGCCATCCCATCCCACCGTCACACCACCACCACCAGAGCCAAAGAGCGTCTGTTTGCTTGGAGTGAAAATAGGAACATTCAAATCGCTCACGAAATAAATATGAACAGGGCCAGAAATAACAACTTGCTAGCACAAAAATGGATTTACGGTGGTTTTAGGATGCTTAAGTTTTTCTCTCCGTAGCTGGACGAGAGTCGATGTGACAGAAAACTATAATTAAAACCAAAATCAATGCATATTAACTGGAATTAAACGCTCAGCCGAGCTTCAAGGTGGCCTGCTGATGATGTCAAAGTGGTCAGTGGGGTTTGTTGACCCAAGCTCGTGTGGGCTTTTCTAGGGGAGCCGTGATTCGTTTTTTTGTAGGAGGAAATTTGGTCAGTCTTCACATGGTTAGAATCAGGGCTGACCAAGGTGCTTACATCGCCATATTTTTTTATTTATCAAATGCAATCTGATATAAATACATCGCCTAAAAACGCCTGTAAGAGTATGTCTAAATCGAGCTACTCACACTCACACCCGTACTGCGCCTGGCCCTGAACAAAGGACAGAAGTTCTTCAGGAAGTTTGGCTGCGTGAAAGTAGAAAGGATCTGGCATCCCATTTGCATTTTTGCATTGCAGTGGGAATGTGGCAGTTGGTGAAGAGAGAGCTGTACATATGTCTTCACCTGCACGCTGTCCAGTGTGTGTCATGCACTATTTGGCCTCGATATGAATGAGCAACAAGAGGGTACTGAGACACAGACAGCTAAATGATACTGCATGTGTGTGTGTGTGTGTGTGTGTGTGTGTGTGTGTGTGTGTGTGTGTGTGTGTGTGTGTGTGTGTGTGTGTGTGTGTGTGTGTGTGTGTGTGTGTGTGAGTACTATTAATTTGTCCCTGTACAGATTGAGATATATGACAGTCTATCACTATGGGGACAATTAGCTGGGTTGTATTTAATAAATTGTGTCTGTGTGAAGTAAGTGCACAAAACATACGCTTTCAATAAAGCTGGAGAGTCGAGTCACCGCTGCAACACAAACACTTAAACCTTCGGCCATTTACAGGCTGTAAGAAGATTATAGTATGAAAATATACATGTAACAAAAAAACAAAACAAAACAAAAAAAAAAAAAATATATATATATATATATATATATATATATATATATATATAAAAAAAAAAAAATATATATATATATATATATATATATATATATATATAACATAACATAACATAACATAACATTGAATAGATGAGCTGCATAAAATGCGTCTGTGTGCATTATTTCAAAGCTGTTTGTACACATTATTGCACAATCACCACTATTTGCACTGTTGCCACACATAACATTTCAGATCAAGATTTCAATTAATTTCATTTTATGTTTTAGT
This sequence comes from Clarias macrocephalus, assembly GCA_011419295.1. Lineage (NCBI taxonomy): Eukaryota > Metazoa > Chordata > Actinopteri > Siluriformes > Clariidae > Clarias > Clarias macrocephalus. Next base: position 10,904 of record JAAGKR010007993.1, on the reverse strand, counting down.
TCCTTTAAAAAAAAACTTGTGATTTATATTCTTTATTTATATGCTTTTTATATATTTTGTAGTTTTTTGTTCTTAACATTGCACTAATAACTTCTGGTTAGTTCTCACATTATTACTCTGTGTATACTGACTGTACATATAATACAGAAAATGTGTGTAGCCAAAGAAGCTACTGTACTTCTGAAGTTTATGCAACATGGAAGTGATCAATCTTACTTCCCTAAAAGTTTCAAAATTTCAAACAATAATACTTTAAAATGCTAATTATTAATATTTCTTCATGAGTATTGATACTAAAATTAATGAGATAATAAAAAATAAAAATATAAATTTGTAGCATATTTGCAAAAAACGAAGCATGGATCATCGAGATCATCAAGATAAGTAGCGTTAAGTATTATTAAAAATGGTTTTATATGATCCTAAATGAAATTCACTTTTTCATCTCGATGAGACACTTTTTAACTTTCAATTTTTACTGTTTTGGCCAACAGTATTGAATAACAATTATTTAATGCTCTTGTATAACATTAATTATTATTATTATTTATATTTAAGGAACACTATCTAGAACCTTTATTCGGACTTCAATATGTTGGTGGACCTTTTGATTTCTATATGAAGTGCCTGGTTTACTGGTACTACTTCACTACTTCTGATATAGAGGTATAAGGTTTCAGGAGCATGTGATGTGACTGCTGTCCACTAGGGGCTTGCTTCTGACCATCACACGTCTTATCTGTTTACCACCAGAGCGCCTCTGTCATATACAGTATAACGCTTTAAGGGTCCAGTCATGGTGCCTGTAAATGTTCTGAGTGCTTCCTGATAACAGACATTATCACACGATTTACACTTTTACACCAGAGTGTAGTTTTAATGGATCTGAATGTTGTTCCTTTTTTGCTCTGTGTGTTTTTTTTTTCTTTTCGTACACCTGTCAAGCTCTTCACTCTTATCATGCTGATAATAGACATATGAGTACAGATCTGCACTTAAAGCATTCCTGTGATCAAAATGCTGATGAGGCTAAGGGTAATAAAATACTACAAGTGGGGTTCGGGTCAACAGGGGACTTGTGATGAATTTGCTCATAAATGAAGGCATGAAAATGATTGACATCTACAGACTTCAAGCCTGAATGAATGGTGATTTGAACGGTTCAAAAGTTTTAAAGAATGCTGTACGTCTGTCTATGACGATCCCAGACGAGGTGGCTCGGAGCCCACTGCAGTCATTCCTGTAGGACGCCTGATTCTGGAAAATCGAATGATGACTTGCGTAAGAGATGCATCTGTCTGTCCAATCATTCACCCACACCACTTGCACATTAGAAGAACTCGGCTATGAGTTATTGAAACATCCTCCATAGAGTCCTGACCTCATTTCCACATGTTTGGACCACTAAAGGAGTTCCTGGGAGGCCAGTGTTTCAGACATGAAGCAGGCAGTCTGATCACGGTTCCACTTTCCACCTTAATTTTTTCCAAGCACTGGTGAAACACTGGGATAAGTGCATGAGTGTAGCAGGGGATTATATAGAGAAATAAAGGGAGTTTTTACTGTCATAAATGTGTTCTGTTATTCTTGACAATCAAAAGTCCTATCTCTTATTTTATTTTACCTTTCCATTTTTAAGTCACAAACAGTCCTATAACCATTTCACTGCATATTGTACTGTGTATGGTTGTGTACATGACAAATAAAATTAAAATTTTAATTTATACCACAGCAATCTGGTATACATAATACGTAATATTAGTCTTTTGAAAAAATGTCATCTTTAATCCGTTTCGAGATATATTTTACACTGTGGATTGTCCACAGAGGACATTATCATCTCTTAAAAGCTTCTCAGGTTGCAGAGAAAGTAAAAGTTGTAGCCTGTATGAGAGAATGAGCAAAGCACTGACACTGGAGACTCCTTACATAGCTGTGAAGTGCTGTGGTAAAACAAACAAAAAGTGAAAAAATCATTAATTAAAGAACATGGAATACAATATACTGTACACACACACACACACACACACACACACACACACACACACACACACACACACACACACACACACACACACACACAAACAGCAGGCACACACTCACCCACTAACTGCCATCCTGTTTTCCACACAGTAGTAGTGATGATGTCAGTGATGAGGTGATACTGAGGTCAGCAGGCCATGCTTTGATGTTCCTCGAGGATTGTGGGTGATTATGAAGTCATTAACAGCAGGCTTGACAACTCCTGAATCACACACACACACACACACACACACACACACACACACACACACACACACACACACACACACACCTTTCATGACAACACATCTATTCACCAGTTCAGCTCTTAATCTAGAGCAAATCACGCCTCATGAACACACAAGCCTGCATGTAGAATGAAACAATCAGGAATAAAATGCTGACGTGCCGAGACCGAGGCAGGCACAGAGCATTAATATAATACTGTAATGTTAGTAGAGCTGTTTTCATGACATGTGGAAAGAGCTCTGAAATGTAAAGAACTGATTATTTTGTCTTCTGACAATTAATTTTTTTTTTTAATCACATTACCAGCCTGAAGTGACTCAATTCTGATTTTTTATTTTATTTCTTTTTTTTTTTTACCCTAATGTGACACAGATTTGATTTTTAGGGCTGTTTGATGTTTTTCAGATCAGAGCTGAGTCACTTCCATATGTGTTCCTAGATTGGCTATACTGTATATCCGATACCTGGTCATGTGACCAGATGAGAATTCATGCAACTCTTTGCCTCTGTGCACGTGTAGAGTACTGACGTCATAGCATTTATCTAGCAATATCTGTTAGAACAGCTAAAGTGAGGCGTCTGGCTTTCTTCTTCCTTCTGGACCTCAAAAACACCGCCGACGTGCTCCAGAGCTAAACCCCAAGCACATTTTTGTTAAAATCACATCCATTTTTTTAAAATGAATGAATGGTCGCACAAATACGATGTGTTACAACCCAGATAACGCGAGCAAAGACGTATCAATGTGCGCATTCATGCCGTTTCGTAAGACGGTCGCATTAAACACAGATAAACGTCACTTGTAATTATGAATGTGAACCGTCATGATGTGAAAATCCGACCTGTGCAAAGAAATCAGAACTGAACAACGTGACTTGTAATGTAAACGTAGCCTAAGATGCCTTGCTAACTATTAGAACTAGCATCATTAGGCTAAATGAATGTTTTAGTGCAAATGCCTTTTTCAAATACAAATGTTGGCTTTTTTTTTTTTTTCATTTTTTTTTCATTGGTCTTCCTGACAAATGTTGTGCGGGCGGTGGCGTAGTGGTTAGCACTGTCACCTTGTACCTCCAGGGTCCGGGTTTGTTTCCCGCCTTGGAGTCTGTGTGCAGGTTCTCCTCAAGTTTGGTGGGTTTCCTCCAGGTATTCTGGTTTCCTCCCACAAAGACATGCAGATAACTGAAAAAAAAGAATGCGTGAGGACATTCAACCACAGTCATAAACATGGTCAATATTGACCTCCACGCGCCCTGGTTGGACTGTAAAAGGTTCTAGATAGAAGGAGGAAAATGTTGTGTGGGAACAGCAGCAATGTCCCCAGGGAAAGGGAAAAAAGTTGTTTAAGAATCCATCAAAATGAATAGATGTAACACTGGGCTGCATGGTGGCTTAGCAGTTCGCACTTTTGCCTAGTGTATAACTGTGTGAATGTTCTTGTGCTTGTGCAATGAAAAAAGTTGGCACTCCATCCAGTAACTGGGCTTGTACCCTGAGTTCCTGGCAAAAGGCTCCATAACCCCCCATGACACAGGATCAGCGGTATAGACGATGGATGGATGGATGGATGGATGGATGGATGGATGGATGGATGGATGGAGGGATGGATGGATGGATGAATGGATGGAGGGCAGCAATGAATTCTTTAAGCCATAGATCTTTAAGTGAAATCTATAGTAAATAAACTCATTGTAAATCTGTCTCAGGGGAAGACTGATCAGGTCAGAGTGCCACACACTTAATAAGAAATACAAATGTCACCGATCCCACCCCGCTGCATGTGCATGTGAATCATTAAGTGATTTATATACAATGGGCAGCCTGTGAGCGTCCATGTGTAAGACACTATCTGATCGCAGAGCACACAGTCACTTAACACCACAATCCCCGGGGTGCACTTTTTTATGCACAGCCTCCACTGCCATAAACAGTTGAGATGATTAACTCTTATCTTCTGGTCACTACTGATGTTTTATCGCTGACATTTTGGCACGAACAATGAGACTTTAGGTCTCCAGTAAAATGCGTTAAACAGAGCTGCACACACAGGCCGAGCGAGAGAGAGAGAACAGAAGCGTGTCAAAGCCATGACCATTATATACCGTGTGTGTGTGTGGGGGGGGGGGGGGGGGGGTGTGTGTGTTTAAAAAT
>JAAGKR010007992.1:21711-33585 GCA_011419295.1 Clarias macrocephalus | reverse complement strand
TATGTGTGTCTCTTCACTAAGAATTCATAAAGATCTCTTTATATGTTTATCAAATTCAGAGGCCCGCCATACAACCGCAACCTTGCTCTAGGCATCCATGTTTTTTTTTTTCCAGTGAAAGCACTGGAACACATTTAGATCAGAACTCTGGGACTTGGAAGTTTCCAGTACAATGGATTGCAGCATATGTACCGGTGCCTTATTAAGCCATTATTAAATGGAGCAGTGGCTTATTTTTCAGTGGACAGGTTTATAAAGCGAGTGCTAGCCTACAGGTACATCCTCACCTGAGCCGATGGAGGCTAGCCACCCTTAGGCAGGGTATGACTCTCACACTCCAAATAGCCCGAGGCTACACTTCTAACAGACACACCGACACACCTCTCATCCTCCCTCTCTTCTTTTCAATTTTCTCTCCCTCGCTCGCTCTCTCTGTCCTGCTCCTGTGCTCTTTGCTGGCCAGTTGTTGACCCGCTTCCTTCCCTCGCTCCTTCCACTTCCTCTCTCAGCTTTTCAGACCAAAGGTCTACACCAAAGACCTTCTCAAAGTCCACCTCCCTCTCTCTCCTCTACCTGCGTGTGGCTTCCTTTAAGGCAACCAAAATGGCTGACTTCTGTCGGTTTTTCAAAACGAATGCATCAGCTTTACTGTTGCTGAACCTGAGAGACATTCTGAGAAAAGGCCTGTTCACTGATAATACTAGCGTACATGTGCTAACTTGACAGTTTCTGATAGGATGTATAACATAATTTTTTTATAATAAAGTTGATAATCAGAAAAAGTAAATGCTAGCTATACTAAGCTAACCTGACAGGGTTTCTAATGGAATTGTTTCTATTTGTGCTAATAATATAAATAACACAAACTCAGATAGGAAAATTATTGAAACTGCTCTAACTAGCCAGTTATATTTTTGATTAAGTTGACAGGATTGTAAGACTTACTTCTAAATATTAATAATATAAATGGTTACAGATAGCCAGCTAGCAAAAACTAGTTTTTAATTGTTCATATTCATAAATGTTAACTGTGTAAACTACTTAACCTTAACAACTAGCTGTTATGTTCTGGACTAGCAGAATGTTTGACAGAATTTATGACAGAAATGTTTGGTACGTATTTGCTCATATAGTACATGTGTCAAACTATGGTACATGATTATACCAGGTACAGTAATATGATACTGTGGAACGCATACCAGGATACTGTTAAAAATATGTTTATGTATCATAATGGTAATGCTTATACAGTACATATGGTACCACTGTATATACAGTATGTACAGTAACATTTATTAAAAACTATAGTGTATGTTGAAACTCAATGTGCTGTTTTACATTGTACCTAAAGTACAGAGGTACATATCATCCTATCATGGTACCCACGGAAGTGCCATAGTACCCATCCTTATACTCTAGAAAGTCCTATGGCGCCTTCCATGGTACCACATAATACTACGGTATATTATAGTATGGTAATATTTCTTCCTGACAGGAATTCTGACAGAATTTTTAAGTTATATTAATAACTAGGTATTACACAATTCACAATACTAAAACTAGCTACTTCCTTAACAGGGACTAATCTGAGAGGAATTATGACAGAACTTCTAAGTTATATCATTAAATGTATAGAATTATAACTGCTAATACTAGCTAATTCAATAATATGAGCTAGCCTCACATGAATTCTGACAGGATTTATGAGTTTTATTAATAACTGTACACAATTTACAGTTAACATGACCTAATCTGACAGGAAATAAGGCAGAATTTCTAAGTTATATCAATAAATGTAAATAATTGTCAATGCTAATACTATGCTATTTCATGAACCTAAACTAACCTGGCAGGGCTTCTAAAAGGATTTTAAAAGGCACATTTACAAATGTTAATAACCTAAACTGCTAAACAAACAAATAAACAAACCAACAAAAACAAATAAATAGCTGTCATTAGCTAAACATGCAGAATTTCTGACTAGATTTTAAGCTATATGAATAAATTATGTGTAAACCTGACAGGATTTCTGAGGGTATTTTCATGCTGTTTTTGTTCTATTTAAAATTTTATGTGACTGCTAATGATAGCATGCTTGTTAATTTGTTGTTATTTAATAATTGTAGAAAAAATCTGTTTCAGCCATAAAGCTAATTTTGTGACATATCTATTCAGATACAACAAACTTATATTCTCTTTAAACACAAAAACGTTTTTTTATGCATTGCATTCTCAGCCACTTCTCCTCACATAACCAGCAAAATGGTTTATTTGACCCACATTTTAGTGGATTAGCTTTTTGTGGTTGTTCAGGAGACTTAGACTCAATTCTTGGATTACCAACATTTCCACAGTCACTTCCTACGCCAATGAACATGATCATGTACTTGACTTAACATGAGGAGAAAGGCATTCTGGGATACCACCGAGCTCCTGCCTTCAGCGACTACAGCTTTCATCTCTTTCAGTGGCTGAGACACCCGAAGGACGTGTCCTTCTTGCTCAGACACCCACCAGAGGCAGCGCACTACGCTAGGCTACATATCAAGCTCTCACATTCACTCCGGGGCTAATCTGCAAGCTCACAAACTCACAGTGAAGCTAATTTATGGGGCTGCTGAGTTACGATGCAACACAACCAAAATTCAAATTCTGTTACCTAAAGAAATGAAAAATGCTAATTATGGCAAGCACATTAATGTAACAGTGACTAGTGAGTCAATTATTTTCATCGAATGCAAGTGGTGTTGTCAGGAACCATGCTGATATTCATTTATAGATAGAATAGATAGTAAAAGGCAGTCCAAAAACAAGTGGGTTAAAATTTCCAGGCTGTTGAATGGAATCCAGTATAGATTGTATAAATAGTGCAACCTGCTGCAGGGATAGGGGTGTTGTAAGTGTGTATGTGTGTATGGGTGAGTTATCCCTTTTTTACGACCAATATCAACTCTGCCATTAACATTAATAAAAAGATATGAAAATATCAATACTAGAATGTTCCGCCACCCTCAAGGACCGCACTTAACAATTTGCATATTCATATATGCAAATGCAAACATGAATAATTTCCCTCAACACCTTTGCCTCTCTCCAAAGGTTACAGCCCATTGAATAAAATCCAACAATTAGCGTGAGGATTTTCCATTATTTATTATTTTTTCCCCCAGCACTGCATGGAGCAGTCATAAATAATATCAGTTCTGGCCTCTTTCTCTCTGATCTTGTGACCTGTTAAAATCACATGGCCAGTTCATTGCCGGTCAACGCTGCTTCTTGCTCTTACCACCCACTGAACACCTAACACAGCAAATCAAATCTCCACCAGAGAATCAGCTTCACAGAGACTCAATGAACAACACAGTACAGAGCTAAATCAATGAACCGGGTCTATTAACAGCCCTTTGTGATAGAATTAAGAGTTGCTTGGCTGCTGTGCGACCCAGTGGCTCTTCTCTTTTAGTTTTATGCTTTACCCGCTGAGTCTGCCACAGCATTAATATTAACATTGTCCTTAAATGCATTTAAAGAAGGAAGGCACATCTGTCAGTTTGGGGTTTTTCACATCTTGCTGTTCTCAGCATCTTACACCTGCCACCCTCACAGATGCCATAAATGGCTACAATTGTCCACATCTTACTACTGGCGTCATGAGGTTTTTTGGTGGACTAGTGTCTAGCATTGAGCTCTTCTACCCACCATTCTATTCCTGGTATCAGGAAACATCTGGGGGTTAAATACAGTACAAGCCAGTGCACTCGTAGTGCTCGTCCCAAGTTGGAAACAGCCAAAAGAGCAACAACACGTACTGGCATCAAGTGACACCATAATTGCTTTCTGTCGTTCAGATCCTTCTTCTAAGATCTGGCCAGCAAGCTTCTTCTGTCATCTAGATCATCTGCCAACCATCCTGACTCACACAAGCTATCACAAGTATGTTCCCATTTCACATCCTATTCTAACCAATGTGTGGCTCATAAGCTTGAGCTTCCATCCAGCTCCTAACCAACAAACTCCTTGTATCATCTAGAACCTACTCCTACCACCTTGAAGCCCACAAACGCTTACTCTCATCCAGATGCTGCACTAGTTAACAGACTCCCAGCCGGATCCTATTTCTATCTTACTCGAGTTCCACAAGATCCTACTGCTATATACAAGACCTGTCTACCCTCCAAAAACGCATACTGTTCTCCCGAGGACCATGAATAAATCCATTGATTCAAATTTCTACCAACCTCTGCCACCTTAGGGCCAATAAGCCTCTACTGAAATCCAAGTCCAAGTTCTTTCATCCTGAGGTCTACAATCTCCAGCTAGAGTATCTCCTACATCTGTTATCCTAAAATATACAAGTATACAAGATTTATCTACCATCTACATCCACCTACTACTCTCCTGAGGCCTATGAGTAAATTCTTCCATTCAAATTCATCCACTACCAACCTAAGGCCCACATGCGTCTACTTAATTCCTGGTCAAACTTCTTTTCTTCTCAGGAATTTAAGCTTCCACTTAGATGCTACTGTTGTTATCCTGAGGCTCAACACATTTTTTCTACCATGCAAATTCTTCTAGCATCCTGAGATACACAAGCTTCGGTTGCAGTCTAGATGCAATTTTTATTCTCCTGATGCCTGCAAGCCCTTTCTCCTTTCTAGATCCTTGTCGTGCTTATTTGGGGCCGATGAGTAAATTCTCCCATCCAAAACCAGCAATCAATGTCCTGAGGCCTACAAGATTTGGATTCTATAAAAAAAAAAAAACTATTCTGCCTCCCTGAGACCTCTAAACTCTCACCTATTCTGAATCCATTCCTACCCCCTGGAAGTCCCAAAACACATTGTCGATGCTAGAAAATCTAGAAAATCGTATTCTCATCCAGCTTTGAGTCAACAAGATCTTTCTCCTATCCAAACTTCCAAACTCCTAAACTCTCCCAACTCTTAGAAACTATGCCCTCTGGATCCTACCAGTGCTTGAGTAAATTATCTTATCTTAAAGCAATCTATCTGATCTTCTACAAGTTCTATCTCATGTTCTACTTAGAATCCTCCACGTCCTACTATTAGATTTTGCTCTAGTTTAGGTCCTCCTGTACCATCTTTATTGCTCCCTCACCATTCTGTTCCTAACACCCTGAGGCCTACAAACTAGATCTGCTGTCCTGCCATTAGGGCTCTTAAAACTTTACTATCACTGTGGTCCACAAGTTTCAGCTTGTCTTCTTCTGTGGGTCTGTGATTTTAAATCTTCTGTGGAAAACATGTTTTCATGCAGGAACCATTGCAAAAGCAATATCTCATATGACAAACTTGATTTTTGAGGTTGTAAAGAAATCGAGCCACTGTTAAGACCGTGATGGAGATTGAACTGGTGAATTAGTGGGAAACGTAGCAAGTCGGGGTTAGTTGATGAAGCTACGCTAAAAACTTTAACAATCTTGAAGGCTGGCTCATCACTGCTGATATCCTGACAAAATTGACCAAAGCATAGCAAGCATCTGAAATGGTTTTTGCTCGTGCTGAAGGCGCATCAAAGGGAACAACCTTCCTTCCATAACATCTTAAGAGTTACAAACTGAGTTTAGCACATGAAACAGCCTCTGAAGTTTGTGTGTGTGTAGGGGGTTGTCTGCACACTTCGATATTTTGCCGAGTCTTTCTTCACTTTAAATATATTTGTCGATTTCACGGCCAATAACAACACCAAATCAGCTGCACGCTGCTCTTTATTGAGGCGAGCTTTGAAGTCGTCTTAATAAATTACCTCCCACTTTATCTCTCTCGGAGTGAAAAAGCCGTGCAATATTTATCAAGCTTCGTGAAAAAAATGTTGAGTGGTGTGAGAGGGGGGTGGGGGGGGGGGTGGGGGGGGGAAGAAATCCTTGAAATTTTCATCAAAAGTATTCTAATCATGCAATCATCAGGTCAGCTAATGAGTTAGCAGGAGTGAGGGCCTGAGTCGCCAGGATTCCCGATTAAAAAGTGGGAGACTCTCTCTCTCTCTCTCTCTCTCTCTCTCTCTCTCTCTCGCTCATCAAAGCTGAGCCTCATTAGGCTATCGTTCGCTGGTCCATTTGATTATAGTTTCACTTTTTAAAGTGGAAAATTTCACTCATTACGCTCATTAGGTTTCAAGGTCGTTGTTTGAAGCTGTTCCTGTCAATATAAGATAAATCGACTCCTCTCTCTCTCTCTCTCTCTCTCTCTCTCTCTCTCTTTTAATCTCTCTCACTCTGACTTCATTTTTCATTCACAAATACACTCTCATTTTGGCTCCAAAGTTTAGCAGCTGCCATTATTTTTCTTCTTGTGTGATGAATCACATGTTTATAGTCATAATGTTGGTCAACATCATTACATAGAACAAAATCAACAAGAAGTTAAACACAAAAAAAAAAAACAGATAGAAGTAAAACAGATAGGTACAAGAATATGTACTTAAGTACAGTAGGAAAGTATATGTACACAGTTACATCACCTCTGACTATTGCTTAGCATGCTAGCTTCATATGGGAAACATTCCATTTAAGGAAAGGTGTTACCTTCACACCTCACTCGGATTCCACCAGTTGATAGCTGGAACCAGGAAACGTCTGCAGGAAATTGTGCAGCCAAAAAATCTTATCAAAATCTTAATGTAGAGACAGACACACATGCAAGAGAGCACAAAAATCAATACCGAATTAGTTGAAATTTGGAATTAAAAGTGAAATGAGATGATGTGCATAATTGTTAATATGAATTTTTTATTATTGTAATGTCCATTATACTGTTCAAACTACTTTAAATTCAGTTAAATCCAACTACTTCTAAAAACTAACACAAACACCAACAGCAAGTTTATCTCAAGAACGTGAGATTAAGTTTAAGTAAGAATGAATGTCAAAGAATTTAGAGCTGATAATGATGAAATGACAAAAGAGTCTAAATTATGACAAGCATGTTTATGTGTGCAATTTAGTCTATCAATTCTATTTAAATTTTATGCTAGCATTTAGCATTAGCAACACGGAGTGAGCATCATGTGATCTACGAGAAAGAAAAGCTAAACCTTTAATTTTTTATTTAAATGTTTACTATATAATTATCCGGATTAAAATAACTTAAAATATTATATAAATAAATTTAAATATATATATTTTAACCATATGCAGTAATGTGAAAAAAAAAACACAGTTTCTTTATATTTTGTTAACAAATCTCCAGAATTTCTTTTTATTTTATGTAGTCTTGAGACATAGTTCTCAAAGCTTCCTGAATTTTTTTTTTTTTTTTTACTTTTTCGCCAAGTTTTTGTCTCACATTTTCAGTCCAGTCCCTGTACCCGAGGAATGTTTTTTGTTTGTTAAGCCACACAGTGACCTATGAATCATTCTAGCATCTAACTTAAGGCTTGAACCAGTGAGAAAAAGTTGCGGATGATGACAGATGATCAGGCGGTGATTAGTATACTGACGATGAGTCCCAGTATTATGCTGGAGGGAAATAATGATAGACTGGTGTAAAGTAAGTGTGTGTGTGTGTGTGTGTGTGTGTGTGTGTGTGTGTGTGTGTGTGTGTGTGAGTGTAAATGTATTATGTGATTGAAGCCCAAGGCTGACTGTAGATACTAAAGCACAATCGATACAGACTGATGCGTCTTCCTAACGTATCAGACGTCTACTGCTGTCTTTCTTTTTCACTTTTTCCTTCGTCTGCTTCGTAAATCTTTCTCTGACACATTACACACCAAGTGTGTGAGCTAACATTTTAAATCGTGCACACACACGCACACACACACACACACACACACACACACAGATTTTCATTAACGTAAAGGGTAAAGCACTTTTGGACTGATAAGTTAATATAACAGAACCGACACTTTGAGAGAAAAATAAACCTAAATCACAAACACTGGAACGATAATCGTTAACCTGAATTAAAATGAAATTTAAATGCAAGTCACGCGATTCACACGTTTTCATGTTTTATGTTTTCTGTTCGCATCGACCTCAAACCACATGCAGCTCTTCGGGAATTAATATTTCAGTGCATTTAAATAAATCACCTCTAACTCATTCATTAACACAATACACATTTAAGCACTTGAAGTTTGATCATGTTTTTCAGTTAGTTAAATAACTAACAGTACAGTGTGTGTGTGTGTGTGTGTGTGTGTGTGTGTGTGTGTGTGTGTGTGTGTGTGTGGTAATGAGTCTGAGAAGTGTGTGGTTGTTTTAATTTTAAATAATTTTTGTGTAAATTTTTTGTCATTTCAAAGTCTACTTAAACACCTCTATCATTTTCCCTCGACAGATCTATTACTGTGTGTGTGTGTGTGTGTGTGTGTGTGTGTGTGTGTGTGTGTGTGTGTGTGTGTGTGTGTGGGTGTGTGTTTGTTGTCATCCCGACAGCCACATGTTCGTCACCGCTGTTTAAAGGATTAACACATCCTGAGGCGTTAATTGCTAATTGCTCTTAATTACGCTTTAATGACAGCCGGTCTGATCGAGCCCCGCCCCTCAGTGCTGTCACTCAACCTCACATCGCCGTGGAAACAGCCATGGCCTACTCTCCCAGGAGGATGACTGCTGTACCATACAAGCAGACATGAGCTAATGAGCTAATAGAGAGACAGACAGACAGACAGACACACAGGGATGGAGAGATGCACATCAGAAACAGAAACTCCTATTTATTGAAGAAATGGAGACCAAACTGTGTGTGTGTGTGTGTGTGTGTGTGTGTGTGTGTGTGTGTGTGTGTGTGTGTGTGTGTGTGTGTGTGTGTGGGTGTGTGTGAAATTTCAGCTGCTAAAAGAAGTGCAGAGAGGAACACAAACAGAGTGTAACAAGTGGAAATGAGACAGAGGGACAGACAGAGAGAGACGCCTGGGTGAGTGTATATTGAAAGGAATTGACAGAGACAGAGGAAAACAGGCAGAAGGAGACAGAGAGACAGAGGAAGGAAGAGAGTGAGACAGTACGACAGACAGACACACACGCATGCAGACACACAGACTTATCTTTTGTCTTGTTCTACAGATAAAAGGGACAGAAACCTTTCTTTTTCTCTGCTTAGTTAGTGGTGGCAGTTCAGACAAATGTACCAAACTGTATCATACTGTATTATACACCATGTCATACTGTACAATACACTGTGTCATACTGTACAATAGTATACCATACCATACATACTGTACCATACACCATGTCATACTGTACAATAGTATAACATACCATACTGTACAATACACTGTACCATACTGTATACTACTATACCATACTGTACCATAATGTACCATACCATACTGTATGATACTATACCATACCATACTGTACCATACCATACTGTACAATTCACTGTGACATACCATACTGTACAATACATTGCACCATACCATACTGTATACTACTATACCATACCGTACTGTACCAACAATACTATACCATACCATACTGTACAATACTATACCATACCATACTGTACAATACATTGCACCATACCATACTGTATACTACTATACCATACCGTACTGTACCAACAATACTATACCATACCATACTGTACAATACTATACCATACCATACTGTACAATACATTGCACCATACCATACTGTATACTACTATACCATACCGTACTGTACCAACAATACTATACCATACCATACTGTACAATACATTGCACCATACCATACTGTACAATACACTGTGCCATACCATACTGTATACTACTATACCATACCGTACTATACCAACAATACTATACCATACCATACTGTACAATACATTGCACCATACCATACTGTATACTACTATACCATACCGTACTGTACCAACAATACTATACCATGCCATACTGTACAATACTATACCATACCTTACCATAATGTACCATACCATACAGTACATAGATATAATATTTTACGAACACTACTATACCATGCCATACTGTCCCATACCATACTGTACAAAACTGTAACAAACCATACTGTACAATACTATACTATACCATACTGTTTAATACTATACCATACCATTCTGTACAATACACTGTGCCACACCATACTATACCATACCATACACCATGCCAAACCATACCACACTGTACAATACCATACTGTACAATAGTATACCATACCACACCGTACAATACCATACTGTACAATACTATACCATACCATACTGTATAATACACAGTGCCATACTATACCATACTGTACCATACACTGTCATACCATACTATACTGTACCATACTGTACTGTACAATAGTATACCATACCATACTGAACAATACTATACCATACCATACCATACCATACTGGACAATACCATACCATACCATACTGTACATTACTATACCATACCATACTATACTATACCATACCATACTGGACAATACCATACCATACCATACTGTACATTACTATACCATACCATACTGGACAATACCATACCATACCATACTGTACATTACTATACCATACCATACTATACTATACCATACCATACTGGACAATACCATACCATACCATACTGTACATTACTATACCATACCATACTGGACAATACCATACCATACCATACTGTACATTACTATACCATACCATACTATACTATACCATACCATACTGGACAATACCATACCATACCATACTGTACATTACTATACCATACCATACTGGACAATACCATACCATACCATACTGTACATTACTATACCATACCATACTATACTATACCATACCATACTGGACAATACCATACCATACCATACTGTACATTACTATACCATACCATACTGGACAATACCATACCATACCATACTGTACATTACTATACCATACCATACTATACTATACCATACCATACTGGACAATACCATACCATACCATACTGTACATTACTATACCATACCATACTGGACAATACCATACCATACCATACTGTACATTACTATACCATACCATACTATACTATACCATACCATACTGGACAATACCATACCATACCATACTGTACATTACTATACCATACCATACTGGACAATACCATACCATACCATACTGTACATTACTATACCATACCATACTATACTATACCATACCATACTGGACAATACCATACCATACCATACTGTACATTACTATACCATACCATACTGGACAATACCATACCATACCATACTGTACATTACTATACCATACCATACTATACTATACCATACCATACTGGACAATACCATACCATACCATACTGTACATTACTATACCATACCATACTGGACAATACCATACCATACCATACTGTACATTACTATACCATACCATACTATACTATACCATACCATACTGGACAATACCATACCATACCATACTGTACATTACTATACCATACCATACTGTACCATACACTGTGCCATACCATACCATAATGTACCATACCATACTGGAAAATACACTGTGCCATACCGTACTATACTGTACTATACACTGTGCCATACCATACCACAATACTGTACAATACTATACAATACTATACTATACTATACCCATACACCATGCAATAATGTACAAACATACAATACTGTACAATATCATACTGTACCATACCACGCTATATCATCGTATAATGTACTGTACAAAATAATACTGTACGATAACGTACCATACACCATGCCATACTGTACAATACCATATCATACTGACCAATACAATACCATACTGTACCATACAGTACCACACACCATACCATACTGTACCATACTTTACTGTACAATATGATACCATACCATCCTGTACCATATTTTACCCTACCATGCTATACTGTGCAATATCGTTTCATAATGTACCGTACTGTTCCATACCATGCTGTACTGTATATTAT
>JAAGKR010007992.1:0-19071 GCA_011419295.1 Clarias macrocephalus | reverse complement strand
GTGTTTTGTGTGTGTGTGTGTGTGTGTGTGTGTGTGTGTGTGTGTGTGTGTGTGTGTGTGTGTGTGTGTGTGTGTGTGTGTGTGTGTGTACGTGTGTGTGGTGAGCATTTGGGTGCAGGCTGGGTGTAAGGTGGGGTGTCTGAGGGATGTATGTGGGGAGGGTGGGTCTGTGGGGAATGTGTGTGTGTGTGTGTGTGTGTGTGTGTGTGTGTGTGTGTGTGTGTGTGTGTGTGTGTGTGTGTGTTGTATCAATCCAGAATTGTGTGTATCAGGGAAAAATTGTGTGGCCTCTTTCAGTCAAGGAGTCCAGGAGGATGGGGCGTGGCCTCTGTACTGTACCTGCCAGTCACCCTATAGAAGGTGTGGTCTATGTACCTGTCAGTCACTGTAAAGGAGGCGTGGTCAATGTACCTATCAATCACTGTAAAAGGAGGTGTGGTCTATGTACTGTACCTGTCAGTCACTTTAAAGAAGGTGTGGTCCATGTACCTGTCAGTCACTGTAAAGAAGGTGTGGTCCGTGTACCTGTCAGTCACTGTAAAGATGTGGTCTGTGTACCTGTCAGTCACTGTAAAGAAGGTGTGGTCCATGTACCTGTCAGTCACTGTAAAGAAGGTGTGGTCCGTGTACCTGTCAGCCACTGTAAAGAAGGTGTGGTCTGTGTACCTGTCAGTCACTGTAAAGAAGGTGTGGTCCATGTACCTGTCAGTCACTGTAAAGAAGGTGTGGTCCGTGTACCTGTCAGCCACTGTAAAGAAGGTGTGGTCTGTGTACCTGTCAGTCACTGTAAAGAAGGTGTGGTCCATGTACCTGTCAGTCACTGTAAAGAAGGTGTGGTCCGTGTACCTGTCAGCCACTGTAAAGAAGGTGTGGTCTGTGTACCTGTCAGTCACTGTAAAGAAGGTGTGGTCCATGTACCTGTCAGTCACTGTAAAGAAGGTGTGGTCCGTGTACCTGTCAGCCACTGTAAAGAAGGTGTGGTCTGTGTACCTGTCAGTCACTGTAAAGAAGGTGTGGTCCATGTACCTGTCAGTCACTGTAAAGAAGGTGTGGTCCGTGTACCTGTCAGCCACTGTAAAGAAGGTGTGGTCTGTGTACCTGTCAGTCACTGTAAAGAAGGTGTGGTCCATGTACCTGTCAGTCACTGTAAAGAAGGTGTGGTCCGTGTACCTGTCAGCCACTGTAAAGAAGGTGTGGTCTGTGTACCTGTCAGTCACTGTAAAGAAGGTGTGGTCCATGTACCTGTCAGTCACTGTAAAGAAGGTGTGGTCCGTGTACCTGTCAGCCACTGTAAAGAAGGTGTGGTCTGTGTACCTGTCAGTCACTGTAAAGAAGGTGTGGTCCATGTACCTGTCAGTCACTGTAAAGAAGGTGTGGTCCGTGTACCTGTCAGTCACTGTAAAGAAGGTGTGGTCTGTGTACCTGTCAGTCACTGTAAAGAAGGTGTGGTCCGTGTACCTGTCAGTCACTGTAAAGAAGATGTGTGGTCCGTGTACCTGTCAGTCACTGTAAAGGATGTGTGGTCCGTGTACCTGTCAGTCACTGTAAAGGATGTGTGGTCCATGTACCTGTCAGTGACTGTAAAGAATGTGTGGTCCATGTACCTGTCAGTCACTGTAAAGAAGGTGTGGTCCATGTACCTGTCAGTCACTGTAAAGAAGGTGTGGTCTGTGTACCTGTCAGTCACTGTAAAGAAGGTGTGGTCTGTGTACCTGTCAGTAACCCTATAGGAAGCGTGGTCTATGTACTTGTCAGTCACTGTAAAGGAGGTGTGGTCTATATACCTGTCAGTCACTGTAAAGGAGGCATGGTCTATATACCTGTGAGTCACTGTAAAGGAGGCGTGGTCTATGTACTGTACCTGTCAGTCACTTTAAAGGAGGGATGGTCTATGTACCTGTCAATCACTGTAAAGGAGGTGTGGTCCATGTACCTGTCAGTCACTGTAAAGGAGGTGTGGTCTGTGTACCTGTCAGGCACCCTATAGGAAGCGTGGTCTATGTACTTGTCAGTCACTGTAAAGGAGGTGTGGTCCATGTACCTGTCAGTCATTGTAAAGGAGGCGTGGTCTATATACCTGTCAGTCATTGTAAAAAAGGTGTGGTCTATGTACCTGTCAGTCACTGTAAAGAAGGTGTGGTCTATGTACCTGTCAGTCACTGTAAAGGGGGTGTGGTCTATATACCTGTCAGTCACTGTAAAGGAGGCATGGTCTATGTACCTGTCACTGTAAAGCAGGCATGGTCTATGTACCTGTCACTGTAAAGCAGGCGTGGTCCATGTACCTGTCAGTCACTGTAAAGAAGGTGTGGTCTATGTACCTGTCAGTCACTGTAAAGAAGGTGTGGTCTATGTACCTGTCAGTCACTGTAAAGAAGGTGTGGTCTATGTACCTGTCAGTCACTGTAAAGAAGGTGTGGTCTATGTACCTGTCAGTCACTGTAAAGGGGGTGTGGTCTATGTACCTGTCAGTCACTGTAAAGAAGGTGTGGTCTATGTACCTGTCAGTCACTGTAAAGGGGGTGTGGTCTATGTAACTGTCAGTCACAGTACAGGAGGTGTGGCCTTTGTATCTGTCTATCCTAATCAAAGAGGGCATGGCTTCTGTTCTTGAAGAATATGAAGAGGGAAATCCTCTGTATCTGTGAGACACAGTGAAGGGGCGTGGCATCTGTACCAGTCAACTTCACCTCTGAAAGGAATCTTAAGTGCTTTAAGCATAACTTTTATGTTTCACACACACACACACACACACATATAGACACACACCCTTAGCAGGGGTCTGTTGCATACTTTGAAGGTGTGTGTTCTGATTTTATGGATGTGGATGGAGAGATATTAAACAGAGATGGAGTGAGCGAGAACCGAGAGAGGAGTGAAGAAAAGGGAAATAAAACTAGAAGAGACAGAAAGTGAAACACTCTCTTTCCTGCCCAGACGCACGACTCCGCTTCGTAGTAAACTATTGTTTTGACAGCATGTCACTTCAGCAGTGCTGAGAGAAGCGGGCAGAGCGGGCGTGTGTGTGTGTGTGTGTGTGTGTGTGTGTGTGTGTGTGTGTGTGTGTGTATGGCAGGCTTGCTGATGCGATCTTTAGCGAGACCCTAAGGCTATTGTCATAAAACTCAGCAGCGCTAACAGACGCCGCTAATTCAGCTGTCAGCCGCCTGATAGCGTAGCGCACCGAGTGCTATTTTAACTGAAGCAGCTAATAGGGCCGTTTATAGGTCTGGCGCCGCCCGAGTGTGCTTCTGTGGAGAACAGCGACGAGAGATTACACTCTGATTTGTCATCCACACACATACACACTATCTCTCTCTCTCTCTCTCTCTCTCTCTCTCTCTCTCTCTAATACAATGAGTATTAGAGTAATCAGCTTTAAACCAAATCCTCACTATCTGGTTAATTTAAGCAGGATAAGCTGTGATTTAACAGGATAATCCAGGCACTGACTCTCATGTTAAAGCCTCCAAACACTTTAAACAAGAGCTCTGCTTTATTCTTTTACACCCAGCTAGTCTACCGCTGATGCCTTATGACACACTCGACTAACACACACTCCTCACTGTAGATGAATAAAGTCACTTGTTGAGTCTTTAATGGAATTGTTCAGTTTTTGTTGTTGTTGTTGTTGTTGTTGTAATTTTACACCAAATTGAGTCTAGACGGGTTTCCACTTATCCTGGTGCTCCTTTAGTCTGAGAGATAACACTAACAGTGCTAATTCATACCAGATTGTTTTTTATACTTTGCTCGAACAACTTTGTTACACCTGTTGAAACTCAATTCACCTTAAACATTGGATGGTAAAGCCCACGGGATGGAGAGACACCAAATAAAACACGTTGTTTATTCAAGATGGCCGCGTTCGTACATAATATACAGTATATAACACATTGTCCAGCTCAGCGGACATCAGGAAATCACACATGTGTGGCGACACTGAGTTATTTTCGTATCACAGTTATAGCTATAACAACATTAAAGCAGTTATTAGCAGAGAACTGAGAAATGAGAAGAAACTGGAGACTCCTTCTCCTTAACAGTTACAGAAATGTGTCCTAACAGAAAAGCGCTTGTTTCCTTTTTCTTTGTAATACAACAGTACATTTTCGGGCCCAAGCACTATGACATCAGCCCTATTACAACTTAGTGTGTGAAAGATTATTAATATTTTTAGGGATTTTTTTTTCTCACTCATCCAGGGCTCTTAACATGCTCAAAAAGTCATGGAAATCAGCCCTGGGCTGAAAATTGACTAATAACTTCCTGAGTAACATCACATTGAGTGACACCATAGTGTGTTTTTTTTTTTTTACCCATTCAGGGGAGGTGTTAACCTGCTTAAAAGAACACAAGTTGTGTCTTGTGCAGGGGCGGCGATGGCGCATGTGCTTGGGCCCACTCATTGTCTCATGCAACTATACTTCATCTTTATTAATTTTTTTTCATTAGCCTTATTAGAATGAGAACTATCGTTTGTTTTATTCCGAACTGGTCTCAAAGCTGCGGTTCTTGGATAAGTTCTGCTCCTCAGACCTGGCGACTCGTTCCTTTACATAATAACAAACTTTACTTCAGCTGATGAAGGGCCTCGAGATGGCGACAGGGACCGAAACCAAGAGGGCGAGTCAACGAGGACGCTTTAAACCCACTAATGAAACCGTGCGCCAGGACTCTCCGGATTAGTGGCCTGACTCGTTTCAACTTTTACTCCTCCGTTCACCTCTCTCCTCCCTGCCTGGCTCTCGATCACCCTCGTGTTCCCGGCGGAGCTCTGAATCGCTCGAGGCTGCAAGGCAGAAACTTTCCCTTTGAACCATCTTCTTCACAATGAGAGGCGCAGGAACACCTGCATCCCCCGTGAGGAGAGAATGCCACCTGGTGGTCGTTCAGTGCAAAAGATCCTCAAAAACCTTCATTGGGTTCCCAAACTGGTTGGTGCTCTTGGTGGCATTGAGTAAGTTAAGGGTCGGCTGGGTTTGCGGGGTATGTACGGTAGGGGTGATTTGTGATTTTTCGTGAGAGGAAATGTTTAAAGGTAGTTACCCTGTAGGGGTATTTTAATGTCTTGTGTGATTGCAAGTGCTCCTGAATGGAAGTTTAATTTCCATTGGAGGGTATGCGAATGGCAAGGTGGAATCTGAGGGGATTGAAAAGGCTATTGTAAACGCCCCTGTAGCTTCTTTTGGTGTTTTAATTGTAAAGCTGTTTACATAAGGGTTCATTTTGGGGGGAATAGTGTGTTGATGGATATCCATGAGGAATAAATATGTTTTCTGTATATCAGGATTTGGGTGATTATTTGGGTTTGAGGTACTTTGGGATGCGGTATGTCAAATAATTTGTATTGTTATTACTTATATCTTATGTTGGTGTTTGAAAGGTGTTTTTGTGGATTGGGTAGAAATACGCAATGTTTAGATGTTAGGGATGGTGGTACTTTGGTGCAACATGATAAGAGTTTTGAAGGTTCGTGGGTACCTGCGGTGCTTAGAATAGTATCAGATCTAT
Organism: Clarias macrocephalus; assembly: GCA_011419295.1. Taxonomy (NCBI): domain Eukaryota; kingdom Metazoa; phylum Chordata; class Actinopteri; order Siluriformes; family Clariidae; genus Clarias; species Clarias macrocephalus. Next base: position 13,557 of record JAAGKR010007992.1, on the reverse strand, counting down.
ATGTTGGCACATTTGAGAAGTTTAGTCAATAGGAACTGTTTAGAGGGAGATTGCTAATGGGGTGCTTTGAAGGTTGAGACTGTTGTGTGAGCTTTGGTGGCCAGAATATTTTTGGTGGCTGTTGGAGGTTGGGTTTGGAGTGTTGCAGGTTATTTTAGGCGCATGTGAAATATAGCCTTGGTCTGGTGGGAATGTGTATGTATGGGTTTCCTTTAGGTTCTCTAATTTTACCAACAAAGCTGAAGGTATGCAACCTGGCTGGAGTAAATTACACAAGATGTGAATGATGGCCTACAATGCACTTGCGTTCCATCAAAAATCCCTTCCTGCTTTGTCCTCACCGTTCCCAGTATGTAGGCTCTAAATCCCTTCCGACCAGAATCCTAAACCATAAAGAATTTACGCAAGAGCAGGTCAGTGAACACATAGTTCTTGAGGATTTTTTTTTTTAAATATCATAATAACCTGTTGCGATATACAGAACTGTAGATGTTTTAAATGAGTGCGACTGAAAGCACCTCTGTAGCATCTCAGAGGAACGTAGAAGTTTCAGGAGGTCAAAGCAGCGTCCTAGCAAATTCCCAGTGTAATGCTGGTCCTTCAGCGTGGAGAATGCACCCGGAGTCTGAAGGGAAACGAAGACGTAGTGCCGAAGTTACTGTGGCAACAGCGACATCTGGGGGATACGGGGTTGTGTGGAGGGTCCCGAGTATAAAATATCTCAGTCGATTTCCCCATCAATATTATAATGATCACACAAAGTTGTATTACACTGTATAGTGATATAATATCAATACTCTGATAATACTTTCAGAGACTTTTTAAAAATTGTGTTTTTTAAAAGAATTTATGTTGTTTGTTTTATACTTACAGGGCCATCTGTTGCAATGCTTAAATATTGTTATTAATAATCTAAACTGTAAATTGAACTTTATGCAATTTTATACAGCTTTAATGGAAGCCTAATTTGTCTAATTAAATCACAGTCGCTATTTTAACGTGACATGCCGAGAGACTGATTTGTCACATAGCTTTTATAATTTATATAATCTATACATGAATATACATTAACATCATGTATTTTTCAAACAGCATAATACTAATAAGTATAAACGGTGGTACAGTAGATATCCGGCATTTTGTCTAGCTGTCTTGCTATGATGTACATATTCATGACATTGTGGAATATATATATATATATAAAACAAATCAAATTTAAATGAATACAAATTTAAAAGTTATATTATACAATTTGTTTTTATAAAAGTTGGACTACAATTTTTAAAAAAATTATCTTTGGCTAATGTTTAACAATGTTTGAAAAGCATGACACAAAGTGTAGCTCAGATTAGTGTTTTTCTTCCTTAAAAATTAGATTTTGCAATGTTAAGATTGTTCTAATTATAACAGCGGTGATGATAACGGTAATAATAATGATCTGTTCTCAGGGAAACCGAGTAGAACTGAGGTCTAATACTGAAATGAATAACATGGTATAATGCTAGACTGGTGTCTAGACTACACGTGCTAAGGCCTTCAGCTGTGCGACACGAGACGTGCGGGAAATAAGCCCCTGGTGACCTGGTGCCAAGCCTGGGTATGAATTTCATGTGTGTGTGTGTGTGTGTGTTTAATAAAGTGTACTAGATAGAGGTAGACAGGCTGCAGTAATTTCTTCAGAAATCTTTTTTCCCTGACAGTCACCAGCTTTTGATTTTATGTCCTGAAAATTCATAGGGAGAGGATCATTGTTCCTGATTGTCACTCATACGTTTCCACACATATCGAGTGAGGTACTGTAATTGTGCGTGTTGCTGTATAAAGGTGTATAAAGTTTCTGGGTGTTTTATGGTCATCTTTATATGTTCGAAATGGCATATCACCTTTTCTTTTCCAATACCTATAAAATACGCAAAATCAGCCCTAAAAAACATGAGTATATATGCATTGTAAATAAGTATAAAGTGTAATAATAATAGAAATACTACTACTACTAATAATAATAATAATAATTTTATATATCATATAATATATTTTTATAGAATTATAATACAAATCTACAGATTTGGGCTGAGTTCATAATGAACTACGCAGTGTCTATAGTGCCTATGTTGTGTTACTGTATTCATGCAGTGCACCTTTAGTAAGTGTATGAACTATACATAAATACAATATACTATGTATAGATGTTCATAAACAATACTACAGTACATTTTAGTCTGGTCGTCGAGCACAGAGAAGGTTCTTCCCGTGAACATAGACGTCTTCCAAACCTGAACATACAGTATGTTAGTTAGTTAGATGGTGGCAACCATTTACATTTATCGTACACTCACATTTACTATCAACCTTTTGGACTAAATTAGGTCTACATTTTCAAAATTAAGGGATATTTTTCTACGCTTAAATTCACTTTCAGAATTGAAAAATGAATTAGAAACATTAAGCAGATAATTCACATTCGTTTTGTGATAGATAGAGGAAAGGCGTTTGTGACAAAAATATCATATCACGATTTTTAAAAATCAACAGATTTCACAATATTCATTTTCTAACAAACAGTGATTGATCAGGCTTTGTTTAATGCACATGAAAACAATATTTGCATTTGAATGACATGTTGAATGATTATTTAAAAAATCTTTTTTTTCTTGAAACTAAATTATAAAAAATGTAACCCTGAATAACAGAAGAAATGTAAAGCAGTTCAAATCTCAGATAAGCACATTACAATATTTATGTTTTTAGAAGAAAAAAAAAAGCATCATCTGTAGTATATCCATAAAGTCAGGCTAAGCTTGGGAAATTACTGTGGAGAAAATCAATAAATTAATAATTATATAAATAAAGCAAAAGCAAAACTATTTTTTTTAAATAGTGTAGTGAAATCCTTGTAAATTTCTTTCTTTCTGATCAGGATCAATAAATAGTTGAAATGTGCACTTTTTTAATTGGTGCATTTTTTATTTATTAATTCATGAACTAATTGAATCACCTTGTGTATTGTTTTAAATTAGACAATGTGAGTGATTTTTTTTTTATTCTGAAAACAATTAAAAAAACAGTGAATATTAGGGTTAAAGTCACAAAAATATCTTCACATTTTCAAATTTGTTCATATTCTCAGAAGATTTTATTTCTTTTTTAATCAAAGCAAAGGAGTAAAATCTTAATTCGTATTCAATCTTCTTTCTCAGGTGCAGTTTGATGTTAACGGCCCAGGTCATGTGACCCGAATACGCGTCTAAACGTGCTTAATAGTCATGCATGTATAACCTATTTCAAGTTCTGATGTTTAAAATGGATAAACTCAAACTTATCTGGCATTTTTAATAATACTAGGGTGCATGTGTGATTCAAACGCATTATTAATAAGAAATTGTAATGCAAATTGAAAATGCAAATCGACAGCGCTAGTCTGTATTCATGCTAGGTCGCTAGTTACTAACCATTGGTGTGTGTCTTGAATTTAAATCTCATTTAATTACAATAAAATCGATGAAATCCTTTGCACCTTGTTTATTAGACATTTATTAGACACTGTTTGAATTTGAATAAACAAGAATGACTTACACTTGTTTTTTTATTTGCCTGTTTGTTTTAAAGTTTGTTCAACATTTCATATTGCTCTTGTGTATTATAGCACTGCTGTATATAAAATGAATCGCTCGTGTGTTTGTGTGTGTGTGTGTGTGTGTGTGTGTGTGTGTGTGTGTGTGTGTGTGTGTGTTTCTCTGTGCTAGTTATGTGTGTGTATGTATCTCTTGGGCTTAGTGTGTATTATTTGCAGTATGAGGTGTGTGTGTGTGTGTGTGTGTGTGTGTGTGTGTGTGTGTGTGTGTGTGTGTGTGAGTGTGAGTTGAGTTTGGGCCTAACGTGATTGAATCTCTGGAGACGGATGACTGGTGTCAGACTGTCAGTCCTGAACTCAACCTGCCCTCCTTCCCTCCTCCTTCACTCTCAGACGAAAAAGAAAAGAAACAGAGAAAGAGAGAGAGAGAGAGAGAGAGAGAGAGAGAGAGTTTGCTGCTGTTTGCTTTCCGCATCCTCCCGTTTTCCCCCTGCAGCCCTTCCACTTTAAACAGCCCCGAAAAATTTGCTAAACTTCTCTCCAAACGCTAAACGTCGGCGCTGAACAACACTTTTTTCTTTCTTTTTTGTGTTTTCTGTTTTTTTTTTTTCCTGTTTAAAACCCCACAACCCTCATTTAAATTCTGCCTGCACATTATTAAACGAGAAAGAGAAAAAAAAAAAAAAGAAAAGAAAAACAGAAAACACAGCGCTCCTGAAAAGAATGCATTAAATATGATTCATAACAGAGAACACAGAGAGTCACGGGAGGGCAGAGAAGCGAGGAGACGAGAGCAGAGGGGATGGAGGGAAAGGATAGAGGGAGGAATAGATGAGAAGGAGGAAGAAGGAGAGAGAGAGCGAGAGAGAGCGAGAGAGAGAGAGAGAGAGAGAGGAGCCCTGCAGCCAGAGAGGAGTCCACCTGCAGGGACACGAGTGCCGAGACCAGACACAGGTCACGACCACGGGGAGATGGAGAGAGAGAGAGAGAGAGAGAGAATGAGATGAAGAGATGGAGAGAGAAATGGAGAGCGAGGGAATGAAAGAGAATGTATTAAAGTTCTTTTCCACTGGACGCTGCAGTACGATCAGGCCTTCTCATTATGTTCAGTGATTTTTTCGATTCCAAAGGAAATGTGGGCGGGGCTAAAACCTGTTGTCATTATGTGCAATACAGTATATGTTCAGTTTATAGAAAGCACAGTTCTTTGATGATAACCGCATGGAAGGTGCAACACTTTGTATCTCTTTAAATAAATGTTCCTCTTTCCAGTTTAGCACAACATGGCCATCGATGGGGTCAGTACAGTACAGTGGAGTTTCTAATTTGTAATTAAATATGTAATTTAGATATTATATGTAAGTTCAACCATGGGGAATTAAACTAGAAAGTGGTCCATTGTTGGAAACTGAACGAGTTTTAACAAACTTTTCCTAAATTCATTCTAAGATTGGAAGGTCACTGTTGATTTTTATTTTTTTTTTTTTAATACACAATGGAACCTTGGATTACGAGCATAATTCGTTCCCGGAAGTGGGTCCGTGTTCCAAAACATTTGTAAACCAAATCATCATTTACCATAAGAAATAATGAAAACTCAAATTATTCGTTCCACAGCGCCAAAAAATAAATACATAAAAATAATTAATACAATCTATAAAATGAAAATAAAACAAATGAATCTGCACTTTACCTTTAAAAAAAAAGTAAAAATAAATCCTGACAGATAAGTGTTTACAGATAAGGCAGAAACTCTGTGTGTTTGTGAAGCCGGGGAGGGGGTGAAAAGGCGAGAGAGCGTCTGTGCGTGTGTGTCAAATTACGCGCGCACACGCATAAGAGAAGAGCAGAGTTTCTGTTTGTTTGCAAAGCCATGGGGGGGGGGAGGGAGGGGGGAAGGTGAGAGAGTGATGCTCGGTGTCAAAATAAGAGTCGCGTGTGTGATACATGATACTCGGCGCTCGTAAAAACTCGGCGCTTGGTTTCCGATTAAAAATTTATTAAAAATGATAAATTTATATTAAATGCTCGGTTTGCGGAACACTCATAAACCACGTTACTCGCAATCCGAGGTTCCGCTTATATATTTCTTAATGATCGGTGTGAGGGTCACTTTTGAAAAAGAAACAAATGACAAAAAAGTCAAGAAAACTTACAATTACAACAAATTTTCCCAAAATTTCCCAAAAAAGTATGGATGGTGCCAAAGAAGGCAACAAAGTTGTCTTTCTGTTTAGTTGTATTTCTCATCCCCTGGCAGCCATTAACGTGTCATGACACAATCTTAAAGATGTGTTTGTTTACTGCATTTGAGGGTTTATCTGAAAGAAAAAAATACAGTAAAGTAACTCTGTTGGTCTTTTATGAACAGCGTTTTGATGCAAAGTGTATCACTTTGTTGTTGCCAACTAATCAGCTCTGACATATTCACAAGAAACTGCAACATTTGTCATAGGCGTTTAAACCTCAAACATACCTTCTAGATACTGTATACCACTAGCTGTGGAAATTGGTAACGGACCACTTTCCAGTTCAGTGCAGCAAATGGTAGTCCAACATGGCGGTCGATGGGGTCAGTTGGACAGCCAGGGAGTGGACGTTCTAATTAGGCAATGGCATGTAGTGAGGGCATACTGTCATGTTTATAAACAAGTTCAAAATCAGTACATTTATTTTTCACACAGAATTTAACTGACGTGTTTACAGAATCTGCAGTGACCCAGTTAGGCCTTGTTCAAACAAAGATTTTTTTCAGTATCCAGATTGGAATCAGTTTAGAATTAGATTACTGTAGTCTGAACAGTAAAAACCACATTCAATAAACTTTTTTGCAAATCTGGTTTGAACCACATCCAAAAGTGGATTAAAAATCAGATTCCTAGATACAGTACGTGTCTCAGTCTGAACGGTTTACACACTCAAATCAGATTACTGTTGGTCACGTCACTCGCAAAGTCCACATGATCATGGACATGTCTATGACCTAAAGGGTGAGATATGATACCTCCATTATTAACAGTCTCGTTGTTATGCGTTTGACATAAAAAAAATTTTTTTTTTAAACACATGTTCTTCAGTCTCTCAGTTCCACACCTCTAGCACAGCAGCCAATCCAGATAGGTCAGATTTGGGCTGCCAGTCTGAACAGAGTCGAACTCGATCTCATTACTTTCAAATAATAGTGTGGACAGTCGGACTTACAGTAAATGTCAGATTTGAGAAATGAATCAAATTTGTCTGCAGTCTGAGCAAGGACTTAAACGCCCAAATGAAGCTCTTCATAGATTTATATCTAGATTTATATACAGTATATTATATAAGTTCCACTAGGGGGCACTACACTAGAAAGTCGTTCATTGTTGGAAACTGAACATGTTTCAACAAACATTTCCTAAATTCATCCAAAGACTGTTGAATATTTTTTTCTTAAAGATCGGTGTGTGGTCAAAAATACGTCCATCCATGATGCAGCAAAAAATGAAGACTTTAACCTTGTTATCATTAAAACTCAGTCAGGGTAGCTATTTTACTAAAGAAATGTAAAAATTTTTAAAAAGCAGTACAATAACAGGTAAAAAAAAGTAAACTCTGTACAGAAAATGTTGCCTTTTTTATTTAAATCACTACTGAAATGACAAAAAAGATGGACGCTTACAAATACAAGGGCGCTTCTTTAGTGCTTGGCCCCCTAATCATCTAGCTAATAACGACTACTGTATACTGTACTGGCGCAGTGGTATTTTCCTTTTTTAATGATCTTTTTCTCACAGATTCTCTGCAGAAATTTGAATGATAATTTGCTGACACTATTTAATGTCTTATGTCATTTTGTCCTGCCCACCTTCCACCCTGTTATATACGGTCTTCTTATTATTATTATATACACTACGGACCACCACTACATAGGGTATAGGGGACTAAAACTGTCTTGTGCATCATGTTAACTCAGGAATGATCCCGTGTCGTGCATTTCCTGTCAACTGACAAATTCTAGACTGAACACAAAAGTATTGGCACCCTTCTGCATCCTTTTCAGGCTATTTGCCACCATTACAATAAATTCTGTTTCTGGTGATCAGTCGTTTAGTTGTAATGAAGAACTTGTATTGTATACTGTAACATATTAAGTTTTTTTTTCTTTCTTTAAATAATTATAATTGAAAGAATATGGCACTCTGTTAAAGTTCTACACAGTCCTTGAATATAGACACTAGATCCACTCATGACATTGGATACGGGGTTTGTTTAATTTCTATTAATAAAAAATATCAGATTTTAGTCGAAAATAGAGTTCCTCTGAAACTCAATTACAAATCAAAAGTTTTGGCACCTCTTGGCTCATCTTCATTCGGGTCAAACAATAGTGCGTCCTGTGACAGACTATTTAATGCCGGCTTAAAGAGAAAAAATTAATTAAAAGTATTGTACTGATTGTGATCATCTCCAGTAGGCATCGCAAAACCTCAGAGGCATGACCAGGGTACAGACAGTTCCGGATCTGTTGTGCACCGAACAGGTGGAAAAGCAGCGTTTAGCTTCACAAACAACAAACTACTGAAAGCACAGACTGTTCGGGTTTCTTAAACATTGTTTTTGAACTCATGGTTAACAATGTCATGGATTTTGTGTGTGTGTGTGTGTGTGTGTGTGTGTGTGTGTGTGTGTGTGTGTGTGTGTGTGTGTGTGTGTGTGTGTGTTTCACAATAGCGTTCTTCTCTTTTAGGATCATCGCTAAGGGGGTGAGAAAAAAATGGTGGAGTTGGTGAGTGTGTGAGACACACACAGGGCAAGAGTGAGTACATGAGAGGAAAAGTGTGTGTGTGTGTGGGTGTCTGTGTGTGAGACAGAGAGATAGGGAGAGTTGCTCAGAGACTAATTAAGTGGGCAGGAGGCAGCGAGGGTTCAGTGGAGGAGCCGTCTCTGGGCCAGGGACGAGGTAATGATGGAAAAAAGGATTTACTCTTTCTCTCTTTCTCTCTCTCTCTGTCTCTCTCTCTCTCATTACGAAGCAGGTACGCTCTCTCAGTGTCTCTGTGGTGGCTCGGTGTGTGTGTGTGTGCGTGTGTGTGTGTGTGCGTGCGCGCGCGTGTGTGTGTGTGTGTGTGTGCGTCTCTACTCTCTGCTCTCTGAGAGTTTTACGCACTCTGTGTTCACAGCTTTCACACAGCACTACACACGCCATTAGTGTCAGATCCACTTCTAACACACACACAAACACACACACCTTGTATACAGTATTCGTCCTATATGACCTCTATCATCATTCAGAATGTTCGCTTTCAGACATGTTTTCATAGTCCGGGTTTCTATACAAATGTTGGATGCAGACACACACCGTATCCTCAATCTTTAAAATTGAGGGGGGTGGTATATCTTAATCAGGGGGGATATTGTCAAATAAGTCAAATAATCACTCTTTACAAACGTGGTGAGAAGGAAAGCAACTCAGCATCGAACCGTAACATGGATGAGCTAAAACAGCAGAAAAATACATCTGGTTCAACTAGCACGTTTTCGTTAATAGCTGATTTTTGCTCTATTATGCCCCCTAGTGGAATATATATATATATATATATATATATATATATATATATATATATATATATATATATACAGTCCACAAGACAATTTTAATTTAGGTTGTACAATGAATGCAAAAATGTGTCCTGACGTTCGACACCACATGTGAAGAATCGAGAGAACAGAGATGGATTAAATGGTGCGTCATGTAAAGTATCACAGTGGCACCACAATCTATAGTCGCTTCACCTGCTTAGTGCTTTGACTGTTACATTGCTGCATTTCTCTTAGTGCCTGAGGGATAAATGGCCTCAAGGTGTACATAAGTATTCACCCCCTTTCTCTCGACCACCCAGTCTTGATATTTAAACATCAAGTCAAGCCATGCTGTTTATCAAACTTAGTCGGGCCGTGCTGTTTATCATCTGTTAGACGCCGACATACTGTACGCAAACATGCTTTGATTTATCGACGTACATATCGAGCTGTGTATTTAACACTACAAGGCACCGGCAGTGTTTTAACTTTTTATGTTTGAACTTTAAAAGTAGACCACAACAACTATTTTAATTTTTTTTTTTGCAAAACAAGTCCCTGTTCACAATGTCCTTATTAATACACTAAAATAAAATGCTTTTATAGTTGTTACTTTTAAGATAAAATGTTTTCCAACAGTCTGTGTTATAAAACAAAGCATTAAAAACATTTAGCTAGGCGTCTTGTGTCATTAGCGTTCCCACCAGGCTAGCACAGGCTGCTAATTACTATAGTTAGCATGCAGATTTTTAGGTAGCTTTTCTTTTCATGTGAAACTGCTCTCCTAAACACTGTGGAAGTGACTTGTTAGCTTCAGGAAGCTTTCGATTGACAATTCTGCCAAATCTAACAGACGTGAACATCATCGATAACCTGCTATACGCTTGTGTTCATCGTCACAGCTTGTGACTTTTTTTATAGAGATTAATGACTAAAGCTTTTGCTATTTTACCTTTGCTAATGGCTTTCTACATTCCTTAATTTCTTTGCACTAATTTAGCAGAAATTTTTAATTTCATAAGTAAATATACAAGTTTATACATCTTATTCTCAAGTGCATGTTATGCTGTATTTCAACTTCTACCACTTCGAATTTCATCTAATTAAATTAGATTTATTTGGGCTTTCACTTTTACAACCTCTACAACATCTCGATCAGTCAAAAAAAAAAAACAGCTATTTAAGCACAAATATGTAAAAAAAAAAAAAAAAAAAAGACAATCAAGAGTTATTTATCATGCTAACGAGCTGATGTAGCTCATACAAACTTTTGAAACAGTTCTCTGTATTATTATTATTATTATTATTATTATTATTATTATTATTATTATTATACATGAATTAACAGTACTACTTATCATATCATCATATTTGTGTTATCATATCATAACATATCAGTTTCAGGCATGTCATGAAATATGGAATCTTTTCACATCTTAATTGTCTGGGAGTGTACCTGTAAAAAAAAAAACTGTTTAAAAAATATATTAATATTAAAATCTAAAGCAAAGAATTCTAAATACATGGATGAATGGATGGATGGATGGATGGATGGATGGATGGATGGATGGATGGATGGAAAGAGGGAGAGAAAAAAAAGAAGCAATGGATAGACAGTAGTTGATAATGGTAAAACAGATAGATTGGATGGATGGATAAGGCAGTGGGTTGGGAAATTAATGGATTGGGGGGATGGATGAATGGTTGGATAAGAATGTGGATGGATGGATGGATGGATGGATGGATGGATGAATGGTTGGATAAGAATGTGGATGGATGGATGGATGGATGGATGGATGGATGGATGGATGGATGGATCAGTGGATGAATGAATGGGTTGCTGGATGGATAAATGAGTGGATGGATAGTTGGATGGATGAATAGATGATGGATGGATGGATGGATGGATGGATTAGTTGATAGATGAGCTTGGATAGATGGAGGGGGTGGGCTGTTTAATGGGTGTATTTTTGGAAGGATGCATGGAGGCATGGATGGCTGAAGTGACAAGTGGATGGGTGGATGAATGAGTGGATGGAAATATTTTTATGTTTTATGTTTTATGTTTATGGGTTTATTTTTCTTGAGTCACACCCTGAGTGTTTTTTTTTTTACTTTTTTTTTTTTTTACTTTATATATTAAAATCGATCTTAAAATGGTTAATAGTTAAAGTTATGGTCAAGAGGCAGGATTAGAGTTTTTTCCACACCAAGTCTAAAAAGTTCTTTAATACTTCTGGAAATATTACTTAATTTCCTTTTGCAGAGGTTTTTGACTGCAGTTTAACACATTCCGAAGCTTCTCAGTGGGATTCAGACCTGGGGAAAAAAAAAAACATTATTGTTCTGCTGACCAAGTGTTATCTGGCCAGTTTTAAGTATTTAACAGACTGCAATGTTTGCTGATGTTTTCGCTCCATCCGTCTGTCCGTCCTTCGGATTTAACAAGCTGCTGAGGAGCGACCTCACGGCACCGCCATGCGTCACTTAAGGGATGATAAACTGCTGCACACCAAATATATCACTTGTGATATTTAAGGCAAAAGGTTTTCCTGTCGTCTCAGCTTACACAGAGACTTTGTCATTTTAATGTTTTTCAGGCAATTCACTGTTTAAAAAAAAAAAGAAAAGAAAAAAAGGTTGAACAGACAAATTTTTCTATTTCAAGGTTTGCACACGTGTCTGCTTTGGATACTTTAATCTGAACAAACGAGGAGCTGAATGTGAATGTGTGTTACATAGCATTTAAAGTGACAAGTTCAATACGACACTTTGAAGATGTAAAGGGTTCAGGGAAGCATTTTTGTTTCATTGATCTCAATTTATAAACTTAAAAATGAGAAACATTTACCTCAGAAATAACACATGTTTAGTATTAAATGTTAGAAAATGCTGACAGAAAACAGCTGGATTACTCTGTTTCTCAGTCTAATTGGTAACTTGAGGTGTGTTCCAGCTCACACTATTGCTCTTTGTCTTGTCTTATTCTTTCTATTAGGTTAAAGTTTAACACTTGTCCGAAGCTGTAGGAAGATCACTGTCGTCCTGCTGACCTGGTGTTATCTCGCTATGATAGGATATAAAATGAGGATATAAAAGCGAGGGGTTAACATAGTTCATTACTTAATGGATATTCTGCACGCTGACTAAACACTAATATACCAAACGAAACTTTATTGACAGATGCTGTTTACATACTTCCCAAATAACCAAATTTTCAATGTCATTACAATATGAATGAATAAATGTTGAAGAGAACTGTGTGCATATCTTCCAATGAATTAACATTAACTAACATCCATCACATTTTTGAGGTAAAAAAAAATGTGATGGATGTTCCCCAGGCTATGAAACAGAAAGGGGATACAGTTAATAATAAACAACATCCAAAGTCAATGAGTGTAGATCTAAATCAAATGTGTTGATAGATAAATATTGATGTCAAAAAGAAAAGAAAAAAAAACAGATGGATGGAGGAATAGATGGATAAATGGGTGCATAGGTGAGTGGATTGGTTTAAAGATGATTGAACATAATAAATGGACCAATCGTATGTGGATGGATGGATGAAAAAAATTGAGCTGTTCATAAAGATGAGATAGATAGATAGATAGATAGATAGATAGATAGATAGATAGATAGATAGATAGATAGTGAATGAACATAAATTAAGAAGTCAAAAAAGTGGAAAAGAAAGAGATGGATGAATGAATGGATTTATATGGATAATTAATTTATAATAATAAAACTACCCATTAAAGTGGATAAGTGGGTGGAAGGAGGAATGAATGGATGAACAGGTGGATGATGAAGGGGTGTATGAAGGGATGGAAGAATGGGAGGATGGATGGAAGAAAGATGATGAAGAAATGCATGTAGACAATTGGAGTGTTGGATTTATGGCTGGGTGCATGGAGAGTATCCGTTATTACAGAAGAGATAAGAATGTGTGGATAGATAAACATTGATGGAAGACAAGATGGATTGTCAAAAGCGAATGAATAGATGGGTAGATAGGTACATAGATGAGTGGATGGATTAAAAATAGAGGGATGAACATAATAAATAAATAGACCGATCTTTAAGTAGATAAGTGGGTGGATGAATGAATGGTTGGAAGGATGTTAGGATGGATAAAAATGTGTCTGCTAATAATATAAATACATAGATCATGGATGGATGTTTGAGGAATGTGTATTATAGATAGCCAAATAGTGGATGGAACAAGAGATGAGAAGAATATGTCAAAAATAATGGATGGAAGGATGGATGGAAGGATGGATGGATGGATGGATGGATGGATGGATGGAGAAATTTCAGAGGATATGGAGGTGATGGAAGTAAGGGGTGAAAACAAAATGAAAGGGGAGTCAAAGAGAAGGAAGTAGCGACGCCACATGGGTTAAAAACAGGAGCAAGTGGTGGAGGAA
>JAAGKR010007991.1:0-33592 GCA_011419295.1 Clarias macrocephalus | reverse complement strand
TCGCCTTACACTTCCAAGGTCCAGGTTTGGATTCCCGTCTCAGGTCTGTGTGCATGGAGTTTGCATGTCCTCCTCGTGCTTGGTGGGTTTTTTTTTCTAGGTGCTCCGGTTTCCTCCCAAAGTCATGCAGTTTAGGCCAATCAGCATTCACAAATTAGTGTATTGCTTTGAGGTAAGAGGGTGCTGACCTATTTTAGCCTAGCAGGCATGCATTCGTTTTTTTTTTTTTTTCTTTTCTTTTCTTTTTTTTATCTCATGTGGGCATCCAGTGAAAGAGTGGAGTCAGTGCTAGTGAGGGAGAATTCTGAAGGATTGAGAATAGATCATGTAGCTGCATTTTGGATCAGTTACAGGGTCAAATTCAGGAGTCCAGTCTCAAGGAACTGTAATGGATCTGAGTGGTTTGTTTGGATGAGAAATAGACAAATCCTTCTGATGTTGGAAGGAAGAAATAAATGTGAGTGTGTCAGGTTAGTAATGTTAGCGGAAAGGGACAACTGATTGTCCAGGGTTACCCCAAAGTGGCATGCAATAGCTGAAAGTGAGATCTTAGAGTAATCCCTGCAGATAATAAAATGGTGTGTGTGTGTGTGGGGGGAGGGGGGGGGGTTGGGCTAACATCCATGATGAGATGTTGGCTAGACAAGAAGCATGAAGGAAGGAAAGCGAGGATCAGTTGACTATCAGCCAAATATCAGTGGTATGAAAACCTATGTGAGGATATGACTTCACCAAGGGATTAAGTATAGAGAGAGAGAGAAAAAGGACAAGGTACTGAACCTTGTGGAACACCATTGGAGAACCAGCATGGAGCAGATATGGATCCCTTCCATTCCACCTCATATGACCAAGCTTACAAATTGGAAGCAAACTACTGCCATGCTGTGCCACAAGACTCAGGAGGTTGGACAATAAAGTCTTGTTGTTGACCATTTCGAAGCCACTGAAAGGTCTAGGAGGATGCCCACAGATGAGAGTTTGGTTGATCTGGCAGCATATGACTTCTCAATGATAGGCAAAAGAGAAGTCTCTGTGCAATGTATTTAACCACTGATTGTAGACAGTGCAATTGTAGACAGTGTAGTGATTGTAGAAAGTGATATGAGTGAGTAGTTGCTGATGTCTGCTGGATCCAGAGTGGGTTTCTTTGGGATGAAAGATGAATGAGGCAGGTACATGACCAGATGTTATGGAACTTAATGGTTGTTGTGATCAAAAGGAAGAGGTCTTGTGAAATGGCCTGGAGCATTTAGAAAGGGATTGGATCCAATGGGCAGATACAGTAGTAGAATTAAAGGACAAGACGACTTGCAGGATTGCCTCTCTTGCCAGGTTAAAAAATGTAATAGTGAAAAAGAGGAAGAATCCTAAGAATGCAGGGGTTGGAGTTGGCGAAGAAACTGCATACAGAGTCCCTATATACTGTATATCCTCAAATAATTAGTGATTAGGAATTATAGTGTATAGTATTTGTTTTGTAACACTTGGGACAAGAGAAAACACATCGGTTTAAAAGTTTCATAAAGAAACAATTTTTCTACAATATAGACCTTAACCTATTTGCAATATAATATTTAAAAAGAAATCGAGCATTTCTTTTATGATGCTTAACAGTTGATAGAGTTCATATTCCATTTTATGATTTTTTTTTAGCAACCATGTTCACCTGAATAGACAGTGCTAAACCTGACCAACACATCAGAAAGTCCTTTAGCTATACGCTCAGCTTGGTCAGTGTGCTGAATTTACCACCCAGTTAGCTGTAAAAACCCTTCTTTGGGAGGAAATAGAGACTAGGGTATAGCACATGAAGCCACACTATTCTGTCGCCATACGGCTATTTGTTCCTGTCCGTAATACAATATCATCATGTTAGTGGCAATAAAATGGGACGAAATAGGATCAACAGATTCTTAACAAGGCATTAGGGTGGTCTATGGGGACTGTTCGCACAGAAGTCCATTACTTAGCTACTGGGTCATATATCTGTGCCTGCAGATGGCTTTCCCTTTTAAGTGTCACCTGACACCACTGCTTACATAGGCTTAAAGTTTTCTTTGCTTTTTCACCTATTAAATACTAAAAGCTATTGAAGGCCTCTATGCAGCAGTACCCTATGCCAGAAAGGCTACCAGTGAGAAGAGGAATGAGCCTCCACAGCTAATGGATGACTTCCAGTTACAGTATGTAAAATTTGATTTGACAGTATTATTAACTTTGGCTTTCCATATTACACCAAACTCTTAACTCTGTTAAAATTAGGAAGTAGTTAACATCTTTATTCTACTTTTGTTTAGCTAACTAGCTAGGTTGCAAGTCCAAAAACAAGAAGGAAGGGAAAAACAATGTCAACCCTTTTGATCCTGGAGGATACACTATTAGGTAAACTTACACACCTCCCTCAGACTGAAGAAGCCACTGAAGAAAGATGAGTACTGAAACATTCTACCTAAGAAGAATGAAGTCCAGTTGACATATGCTAAGGTTGAGGTTCAAACCTTGCCTCATTCTCGCATGCTTGGTGGATTTCCTCTGCATACTCCTGTTTGCTCTGACAGTCCTCACAATGATTGGAGTTTCCAAATTGCCATTAGTGTATTATTTGGGTAATGAGTGTGTACTTGTGCCCTATTATAAGTTAGCTTTGGGATGGGCTCCAGGCCCACCACAACCCTACACTAGACAAGTGATTCTTGACTAGACAGTCTAGTGAATGGGTGAAAATGAAAAGTATATGATTATGAAAAAATAAATCTGCTCTTATCCTGACACAACTTGGCACTGATTATACAGCAGATGCCCTTCCTGATGCAACTCTTCCATTTTATCCAGGCTTGGGACCGGCATCCCATCCATTGTCTAGGATTTGGGCATTGGGTGAGAATTGAAAGCAGGCACTTCTGCATGGCGGGTGAGAAACCTATCACTGAGCAACCATCACGTATGGCCAGATCTAAAGGTTTATTTGTTCATTTTTTTTAACCAATTCTTATTTCCACATTAACATACAGTAGATCTTAGTGTTGCAGTATACATTAACACTAGCATCATCTTCCCTCTCATGTCAGATAATAGTTGCTTCCTCTGTCTAATCCATGTCTCACTTCCTGTAACTCTTTGCTCAAATTTGAATGCTTCAAAAAATTTAAAACACCTAAAATAATTAAAACGTAGGGCTTGTGGCTTACATATTACCATTGCTAGTGTCTAGCTTGCTCGATTGTGTGTCAGTGTGAATTAGCACATTGTGTAATTAAATGGTTAAAGATGAAATGGGAAATGATTTATATGCCCATAAGATTAAGGTGCAGGAGCCCAGCACTACTTGTCTTTTATATTAATCATTCCCCTGCTCAATTTAAATGCTGCTCTTGACTACACTATGTGCATGCCTGTCGAAAGAACCCCTGTCAAGGTCAAGTTTGTAGGTTAGACCACGATCCTGGAGTTACTCTATGTAGACCCAGTGAATTCATGTATATGGATGACTGACTTTACTCCTTTGTTAACACATCCGCTGAACACCGGAGTGCGGGCCATAATTTTAAACAACACCCTGGGAACAGCCTTCAGCACTTAGTTTATTTTGTGGTGTTGACAAGCTCTTAAAGACTTCACTGTTGGCACTCTGGCCTGTGTCAGCGTGTGTTGAAGCTACTCATGGCGCCTTGGCACGAGCCCTTTCAGAGCTGTCTCACACGGCTGTTCTCAGTTCTCCTTCAGAAATCAAGTGAGTGCAAAAAGCTGAAAACACCCAAATGCTGTCACTGATTCACAGTCTAAACTAGGCATGTGTGTGATGATATTTTAAACAATTTGTACAAATAAATGAATAAAAATGTCTAAAGAAAAATAAGGCCAGTGTAGGAGTATTTTGCTTAACGATTTTCTAAAATTTAAAGATTCTGGCACATTAGAAAGTGCCACTGGATGTACTGTACTGTACATGATTATAAAAGGTCAACAGTTTTCAATTTATTCAATTGAATATAAAAATATGTTTATGCTTATTTAACTTGAGAAAGACAAATCCCAAATGTTTAGGACTTTTAACCTTCAGATTAAAAAATCTCTTTATATTTTTGATGGAAACAAACAAAAAAAAACATTTTGGGGATATTTCATTTAATAAAGTTTATAAAATAAATTTATATCTTTTTATAAAAAATATCATACTTAAAATCTTACTATTATAATACATAACAATTTTTTTATTAAATAGTAGGCTATATACTGTATATACTGTATATATTACAAAGAAGAAATATAGAAAAATAAAAAAAAACATTTAGGTGTAAAAAAATATATATTACATTACATTTATGTACAAATAATAAAATAATACAAGATTTTAAAATTTTTTCCAAGTAGAAATCTAGAAAGATATAGAAAAAAAACATTTAACTGTAAAAAAAAAATTACATTTACATAAAATAATACAATTTAATTAAATTATTTTGTATTTATTTTTTTAAGTTCCATGGTGTGCAAAATGTGCAAATGTGCCAATGAGTGATGCGCATCGTGATGGACAGTAAGAGTTTTGTGAGAAAGCAGTGAGAGTCTTATGTAAAGTTCTGATTGAAAGTTCGTATAGTCAGCAGGAAGAAGCTCCTCTTCAGTCTATGTTGACCTTCAGGAAGCAGAATCGCTTTCCTGACCACAAGAGAGAACAGGGCATTGTTGGGGAGGTTGACGTTCTTCACAATCTTCCTGGCCTTGGTCCAGCACCGCTGTAGATTAAGTGCAGGTCAGGGAGCTCTGTGTGGATGATGCGCTCAGCTGATCGCACCACCCTCTGAAGAGCTCATCTGTCCTGCATGGTGCTGTTCCTGAACCAGATGTTTCCCATCAGGATGCTCTCTGTGGTGGAGGAGTAAAAGTTCCAAAGCAACGGTGTCGTCAGCAAACTTGATGATAGTGGTGGAGTTGGTAGTGGCTAAGCAGTCATACGTGTACGATGAGTACAGCAGGGGGCTCAGAACACAACCCTGGGGGGGCGAGGGAGGGTGAGAGAGTGGGGCTGAGACATGTCAGCCCATCCTTACTGCCTGTGGTCTGCCAGTTAGGAAGTTGGAGATCCACTGACACAGAGACAGACTGAGCCGCAGGTGCTCCAGCTTGATGGTGTTTTAGCTTATTACTCATAACTTCCATAATTTCTACTCAACATTTTGTTTGAATTTATGCTGCGGGTTGAACTTCAGGCAAATACCTAAGGACTGGCAAAGTTTCATAAATTCTGGACAGACATACAGACAGAAATTCTCTAATATACAGTGTAATTGGAACCTTGTGCCAGTTTTGTACAGAATCTTCCATGCTCAAATGTTCCGCTTCAGATTTTTGTCTTTTGATATAATCCTTTAGAATATATACTGTGCTGAAAAATACAATTTATAAGGAATATAATGAGCATAATCTGTTCAATTGAGTGTACAACCATTTTTACTTTCATTAAGCAACCAGATACAACCTAAAAAACAGTAATAGATCAAAATCTTTACTTTTTAATTAAGTTTTGATAATGTAAATTGAAAGCACAAAACATTAATATATGAACAGTTTTGATAGTTCACTAAGGTTATAATTAAACTACATGTAGTTTCTTTAGTATTTAGTCAGGAGGTCAAAGGCAGAGGGGGTTCAAAGTGTCATTTGCTACCTGCCAGTGCCATGGAAACCATATTAGTTGAACAAAACATGAAGAACAATTTTGAAAAAGAAAGAACTTGACATTTTACTTAGAATCAGGTGTACAATTTAATCTCGGAGTTTCATGACAGCACCTGAAATCTTGCTCAAGAAGAACCCTAAGTCGTGTGATCCTCGGGGTTTGGCACTTTGAGACAGCTGAAAGTTTGAAGAGCGCTCTCCAGATCCCCCTGAGGAGCAGACAGGCTGAGAACTAGCAGCAGGAAGTAATAAAGCCATCTAGTACCATTGACTTGTTTGCCAAATTAGGATATATTATCACTTAAAATTCCCCCCACAGACTTTATTCAATTATTTCAACTGGCCATTTTACAGAGAGACTATGGAAACATCATTTGTCCTTCTTTAAGATAAAGGACGTTTAATTACTTCCATTAATTAAGCTCGTCCTTGAGGATTTTCCACCCACATTGTTAACGTTGCTGTCGGAATGTTTCCCTTTTCCGTTAAAGTTTTGACTGTTAGTATATACGTCATACACTTTGAGCAAGTTGTGGCCTTGGGTCCTTTTTAATAAAGAAGCAGATGTCAGATGTGTTTTCGTTCATTTTGAGTATTTCAGTATGTTTTTGTATGTACAGAACTCACTCAGGCCTGGAGCCTATCCCAGGTGACTTAGGGCACGAGGTGGGGTACACCCTGGACAGGGTGCCAATCCATCGCTGGGTACACACACATGGTCACACACTAAGGACAATTACAGGAATACCAATTAGCCGAATCTGCAGGTCTTTGGACTATGTGAGGAAACCAGAGTACCCGTAGGAAACCCATCAAGCACGGGGAGAACATGCAAACCCGGACTCTGGAGGTGCAAGGCGACAGTGCTAACCACTACACCACCGTCTATGTACTGTACTATAATTTAGAATCTAAGATTTCACCAGGAGACAGTTTGGATGAACTTGTTCACATTATAGTCTCAGGTTCCTGGTCACGGCTAACACGAATGGAACCCAATGTGGTTATCAGCTGTTGTACTTCCCCCAAAGTTCACTATTGTGCTTTTCTGTTGTGTCTCCACTTTTTTGTACACTATAATTGAAACTGTAGAGACTGTTGTACATAAAAACACCTGGGAGTAAACAATTCCTGGAATACTCAGACTAAAGTCATGAGATCTTTGAGATCACCTTTTACATCATTTAGATGTTTGATGGGAACATGAACTGAAGCTTGTACTTGAATGTGCAGGTGGCAAGTATGATGAAGTGGTAATTATGAGACATGATGACAATCACTCATGCCTATGTTTGTGACAGACAGTATCACAGCTCTCATGTGTTATCCTGATTCTCCAAAACAAGACAGAAGATCAAGTCGCCTACTACAGATTTAACTACCATTTAACACTGGCATTCTCACAACAACTCCATCACAATTTAGCCTTTCATTTACTAGAGGGCTGCATACAATCTACCAAGCGAAACAGCTCGGTGCTATACAAATATTTAAGCCTTTCCCTCCTTTGTTCCTCCTATAGTTGGAGATTTTATGCAAATGAAATATTTATGGTGTAAATTCTCTCCCAGGCCTGAGGTTGAATGCTAAAAACAAAAAAAACAAGCCATTTCAAGTTCAAAAGACAATGAATGCAAAAGCCAAATATTAAAAGTGGAGCCAAAATGTCAGTCCAGCTAAGCCTAACTAAAGCCTGGCATGGTGGGGAGCCAACTGGCTCCTCAAAAAGAGGGAATTTTTGTCATTATTGCCTGAGTGACGTGAAAAGAATATGTGAATCAGTGCCTGACAGTGTCTGAATAGGGATGGGATCTTGCCATTGTGCACAGGCACCCCTCAGCAGCAGAAAGAGCAGCGGAAGGCTGTGGAAATAGAGCCACGTTCGTGCTTAAATGATTGTTTGACTTTCCCATGGTCCCCAAGCTCCCCTTCGTCTAATGAAGAGAGACAGTGTGACAGGCAGGAGAGAGGCTGGGACTCCCAGACCCTGCACTGCAGACGCTCGCCTAAATTTAGCCCTCCTCATCCAGCTGTCTCCACAGGTGGAACAGGCTCCTGAGCACCTCCACACAGCACGTCATGCCACTTCAAAACATGAGCCTTCCTCAACATTAGACACACCAAATAACACACCCGATTGGGGCTGCCAGACTTGCTGCGGTCTCATTTTGATTATATTTAAAAATCGAATAATAATAATAATAGAAAAAAAGTTCCATAAAATACACAAAATCTGCGCTTATTAGCGGCATGCAGGGTTGCGTTAAAGATATTAGCATGCTGTCTGTGTTAATCCATGAAGGCAGACATAATTATTCCGAGACACTGGTGTACAAATAAATGAACACGCTTGATTAATGTGCCTGTGTCTCCATCTGCCTGTAGCACACCGCAACTGCTTTCTGTCCCACAGTATGAGAACAGAAAGGACAATTCTTTTGTTTTTTTCCTATACACTGAATTTGACATTTGAATTTGAGATTGAGATCACAAGATAAATATAAGAGCACAGATCAGAATTGCCTTTCATTACCTTCATTCATTGAATATACTGTAGACGTGTTAACCAACCTGGAACGTGGCACCTTTTGGTAAGCAAAATTACTGAAACAGAAACTCTAACATGATGGCATAGTTGCTGGTATAACACTGAGGCATCACAGCTCCAGGGTCAAGGGTTTGAGGTGCTGGAGTGGGTTCTCGGTGGGTTTCATTTGCATACTCTGGTTTAATCCTAATATCCAAAGGCATGCAAATCAATATCATTTGTTGCTTCCACATTCCCCTTAGTATGTGAGTTAGACTGTAAGTGTGTGTTCTTGTGTGCCCTGTGATGGACTGTCACACTACCTACAGTAGTGCCCCAAGTCCGCTCAATAAGCTCCAATCCTTCCTGGCCCTGTACAGGATAAGCAGTATTGAGAGCAAGTAAAAGTTGACACAGTCATAAAGGAAATTGAAGTAAATAGTACTTAATATTTGGATTAATATCCATCATTCGCAATAACTGCATCATGTCAGCAACCCACTGACATCACTAAACTATTGCATTCTTCTTTTTGTCACGCTTTTCCATGCATGTATCATCAGCTTCTTACAGCTGTTGTTTGCTTTGCTGGGTTTCTCCTGTCAGTCTTTACTCCTGGACGTGAAATGCATGCTCGATTGGACTTGTCTGGTCTGGTGATTGACTTGTCTAGTACAAAAACCTTCCAGTTTATTCCTCCCAATTATACTGGATGTATTTCTCTGCTGCTACCATCATGAGCTACATCATAAATAAAGATTAGAGAGCCTGTTCGAGAAGCAGCCATGCAAGTCCTAGTCATGACACTACCTTCACTGTGGTCGACTGATGAGTTTGTGTGTTTCGGATCATGAGCAGATTCCTTCTTTTTTCACACTTTAGTCTTTTCCTCACTTTGGTAGAGGTTAATTTTTGTATGAGAAATACATTTTGTGGCGTATATCTGTATATATATTTTTTAATTGTGGCATCTACAGTACATGTCTAATCACTAAGACATGCCATGACTAAGTCTTCTCTGAATGATGACTTGCGATACTGTTCCCCCTGCCCTGTAGATGTTGCTGATGATTTCAGTGAAGAGTAAGTTTTGGGGTTTTTCTTCACACCTCTCACAAGAATCCTGTCACGAATAGCTGTTTACCTTGGTTGACCCGTTTGATGTCAAATGTTTAGAACACCAGTGATTTGTTTCTTTTTTCTTACATTATATATTGTTATATTGGTTATACCCAATGCTTAAGCATTGATTGATTGATTTTACCTCTTATCTCAGTATCAAAGTGACTTGCCTGTCTCCCATATACAGGATCTGGTGTACATGTTGGTTCACCCCTTCAACAAACACAGTCTTCTACATGCTCAAACCATTCAGATCTATTTAACATTTAAACAGTTACTCTAAAAGGGTATACACGGTCAACAAGAAAGATCTTGATCTTGATGTGGCAATATTAAAATGTATTTAAAAAAATAGGTACTTTCAAGCAAAACGTGCCATGTTTTAAGTCTATCACAACTGATTTTTCCATAAACATCTGGAAATTAAAGATACAATTTTGATCATTTGCTTAATATTAATTTTAGAGTCGAATCCAGATGTCTTCAGTATACAGTAGCAAAACATTAGGGAAAAACAATGCAACTGACCTTGCTGTCCCAATACTTTTGGAGGAGAACATACAGTTTACATTTTATGCTCCTTTGGGATGTATTAGGTTGTTCTAAAAAGAATAATTTTAACCCCCCCCCCCTCCTATATAGGTTCTTTCAAATAATCTGAAGTGGCAGCATGGGAGAATAATATCAGTCCTGTAGCATCTGTGTATTCACAACACAAAAGATGTTAGAGAAAACAGACTACTATTTGTCTGAAACATTCATACACAACAAAACAAACCTGTTACAGTACATGTGTACAGTATATAGTCCTCAGTAATAGTACTTTCATCATTAGTACTTTTACGTGAAGGTTTTTCAAAAAAATATTACGTTTTGCCATATACACACACACACACTATAGCAGATATTCTACCATGAAGGCCTGATTCACACAGTCTCCTCTTAACAGTTGTTCTAGAGACGTGTCTGCTGCTAGAACTCTGTGTGGCATTGACCTGCTCTCTGATCTGAGCTGCTGTTAACCTGCGATTTCTGAGGCTGGTGACTCGGATGAACTTATCCTCCGCAGCAGAGGCGACTCTTGGTCTTCCTTTCCTGGGGCGGTCCGCATGTGAGCCAGTTTCTTTGTAGCGCTTGATGATTTTTGTGACTGCACTTGGGGACACTTTCAAAGTTTTTCCAATTTTTCGGACTGACTGACCTTCATTTCTTAAAGTAATGATGGCCACTCGTATTTCTGTACTTAGCTGCTTTTTTCTTGCCATAATACAAATTCAACCACTTTGAATGAGAAGGTGTGTCCAAACTTTTGGTCTGTACTATATATATATATATATACAGTATATATATATATATATATATATATATATATATATATATATATATATATATATATATACTGTATATAATCTGAAGTGGCAGCATGGGAGAATAATATCAGTCCTGTAGCATCTGTGTATTAACAACACAAAAGATGTCAGAGAAAATGGACTGCTATATGACTGAAACATTTATACACTACAAAACAAACTTGTTACAATACATGTGTATATAGTCCTCAGTAATAGTAATTTCAGTAGTACTTATGTGAAGGTTTTTCAATTAAATATGAAATTTTGCTGTATATTTTGCCGCATATACACTATATATATTTTTTGCCATACAGTATATATATATATATATAATGTAATCACTGTTACAGATTAAAAATATTAATGTATTAAAACCCAGACGTCTGTAACCCAAGTAAAATACAAGATGTGCAAATTTTAATTCAAGTCCTAATTAAAGTAAAACTGTTTCTGGCTGAGACAGCAGCAGCAGTGTCTGAAATAGTGGAGACAAATGAGCACGTCTGGCCGAATTCATCACACATCTGTTTTAAATGCTTTAAATAAAGCAGGGTAATAATGAACAGCAAATTATGCAAGCCAAAACCAGTGAGGATATCAGCATTCCACAGCTCCACATTAAACTTGTGGAAAGATGACGTTAGCTAGCTGAGTGAACTAAAGAAACTAGCCAGATTCTTCAATGTTTTACACTAAAAGCTCTCACTAAATGTTTTACACTATATGTTCACTGGCAGTTACATATTGTGTTAAATACTTTAGTGGTACTACAAATTTCAGAATATGAGGATATATCTTTGCTAGATAGCTAAGAGTATAGCTATGTAGGATTGCCATAAGCTACATAGCTGGGGACACTGGTTTGCTCAGGTGTAGGTTTCTCTCCTGCTAGGTGGAAGGTCTGGGTTTGATTCCTAATTAATACCCAAACCCCAGTCACTGAATGCAGTGCAGGTCCCAAGCTAGGATAAAATGGGAAGGGTAACCTGTGCTAAGTTGTTGTGTGGATCGAATGGTCCACTTTGGCGATCCCTCGAGAGGAGCAGCCGAAAGACTAACAGCAACCATAAGCTACATAGCTAGCTAACGAAAATAACAAGCTTCTGCAACACCACATTATCATTTCTCTATCCAAATAATAATATGTTCCTTTATGTACTGGTGATAATGGAGGCAGTGTTTGCTTTAGCACTGCTCACTTGGTTAGTTATCATAAGTGTTCATAAGCACATTCCTCACATATAAAAGAATTTCATAGTGATCCAGAAGACTAGAGGAAATAAATGAAGAAAAAAACCTTCATATTTTTCTTTCCAAATGACCTATTTACTCTTATTTTACATTTACAGTACTTTTGCTCAAGTGAATATTATAAGAGACATATGAGTCAAACCAGGACTTTTGATTGTCCAGAATAACAGAACAGTTATGAGAGTAAAAACTACATTTATTTCTCTATATAACCCCCTGCTGCACTAATGTACTTATCCCAGTGTTTCACTAGTGCCTGCATACCATAAAAGAAATCATGGACGGATTGCCTGCTTCATGTCATTATCACTGCAGAAACACTAGCCTCCCAGGAACTCCAAACATAATGTCTAGGAGTGAGGTCGGGGCTGTGTGGCTAACTCCAAGCCGAGTTCATGTAATGTGTAAGTGGTGTTTGTGAATAATTGTGTGTACAGTTCCCATAGACAGATGTGACTCTTTCGTGAACTGACAAAAGGTTAGCCATCGGTTTTCAAGCATCAGGCATTCCACTCACTAAATGATCATGTACGTTAGCAGATTCTCTGTGGCATTTTTTAAAATGTGTTTTGTACCATTGAAATGTTTCACTACAGCTAAGAGTCTCTTTACCGTACTGTGCTCGAAGTCTTCTGTAAATGTCATTTGGTTTTACACCTTATGACAAATTTGATCACAAGTTCTGGTTTGACTTGACAGTCCTTTGTACTACAGTACGATTTTTTTTTCTTATGTCTGTGATTTTGTACTCACTTTACCTCCTAGATAGAAATATATCATAAACCACTTTACACTGATTTGCAGCAACAAGACCAAGTGGACAATGAAAAAAATATTTAGTATGATTTACAACTACTTGGTGCCTGCTTTGTCCATGTGACTGGCATATTTTTATGACACAAACAAAGCTCTGGCACATCTGTTGCATTTAAATGAATTTGGCAGAAGAACATGTTGGCAAGAACATCTAGAAAGCTTGAAATCATTAAATGAGCTCCAGTGACACATAATTACACCCAAGACGGAGCTCATTTAATAATCGCAGAAGATTCATAGACATTTTATACAGAGAATATTAAAAGAACAATAAATGGCAAAACCTTACTTGGCATTAATGTCATTATACTGTAGATAAATACAAATGATTGCAACAAAAAGCATACTCATTTAGCTTTCTAAAACCAGAAACACTTTGAGCTTGGTATTAAAATCCAGTCACACATTACTAATAATTCAAATTCCTCTGCTTGTATTACATTTGCACAATGTAATTTTAGTCTGCGCATTAAATATTCTATTATATACAACCGTAAATATGTAACATACAGTATGTGATTAAATCCAGACATACAGTATGACTCCATCATTGACTGATTTTCTTTTGTATGATTAGTAACTATTCAGATTATTTTTTTTGTTAAAATCTGCAAACTGAATAATAGTTTCTATAGAAAAAATATCCATCCGATCACCTAAATTAACAAGTTTTCTATTATTTATCAATTGATTATCAATTATATGCCAATAAACTGGTGACAGAGTTATGGCCACCACAGGCTCGCGGGGACAAAAGGCCAGCCTGTCAGGTCCGATCCCATGAAAAAAGCAACATAATTTTTTAAAATAAACTCAATGATGATAGAAAGGCACCAGAACATGCATAGGGGCCCAGCAGGCAAAGAGCCCAAGGCCGCTGACTCAGCGTCCAAACTTTGCAGATCCCAATCTGTTCAAGCACTCATGGGATGCACCGGACACTAAAATCTGATCCATAGAGGCCATAACCAGCAACTCGAAACATCCAATGCCAATGTCCTTGTGCCAAACACCACAGCACACCACCTGCAGAGCCATGCGCCATGCGAGAACCCAAAACCTAGGTGGTGATAATGTAATGTTTTTAATGTTATGGCCAATTGGTGTAAATCCTAAAAATCAACCCGATGATAAGAATTTTCAAACTATTGAAACTATTGGTTATGAGAGAACTATTGGTAAACTATTACCAATGGAAAACTATTGGCTATGAGAGAAACAAAAGAACCTGAAGGTTAAAGCAACTGTTAATGAATATTACATTTCAGTTTGCCAACAATAAGACAATATTGTGCTTTAAATTGAAATTTAAATTTAATAATAGCACCCCACCACCTCCCAAATCTATTAAAAATGAGCAGAATACATTGAGCAATAAATATTAAACATTAACCTGTTTAATAGCCATCTACAAAAATGGTTTCCTATCTAAGATATATTCTTGTCTACTGCCCACTGTTGTATTTACCACAAACCTTGGCCAACTAAAAATGAATGAATGAATGAATGAATGAATGAACATCCCACACAAAGTGTTTTCTCAGTGCCACGACACTTCTTATTCCCACCACTAGATGGCAATGTGGTCATAAGAATACTGTAGTTGTATTGTTCATGTACTAGTGCATTAATATTAATTACTTTGCCTGCTATAAACATTACAAATGTTCCATTATTATATAGCATGTTATTATATGGTGTATTGAATGAACAGTCTGTGAGCATTGCATGATGCTCATTGTATTTCGAAATGGAAATAAAATTTAACTGATCATATTACTTCTAAGCTGATGCTATTTTTACTGATTAAAACACTGAATCAAAAGCATAAATGTCAGATGAATGACTTTTGATATGAATACTGAATATAATATTGAGGGTTTATATCACTAAATGTTCTGTAAAGCTCTGCAATTACCATCTATCACACTCTATTCTGTTTAAGCATCCAACTGTTCTAGCAATCTTCTTTTCAGAATAGTGCTCATGCAATTGTCATCATCTCTTCCATTTTTTCATCAGACGCAGAAGCTGCAAATTTATTTAAAAAGACTTTAGAAAGTTAGTGTTCAATAAAGTTTTTAAGGATAAAGTGTACAGGTGAGTCGGAGATCCGAAAGACTGAATCTGGATAATCTATTACTTGAAAGAAAACCAAGAATTGATTAAAAAACATTAAATTTGGCTTCTGAAATGTATACCGTTATAATTTGATTGTAATTTGAATAAATGTCAGATACATAAGGCAATGAAATTGGAAAGCATGCGAAGTGACTTTTTTTTCTGCAACATTTGGTGATTTAAACGAACGGTTTTAGATATTCATAGACTTATTTTTGTCAACACTGGGGAGAATCATATATTCTGAAAGGAAATTATGTACTTTTTTAAATATATTTTTTAAAATCTGTCAAGACAATTCATGGCTTTTGCACTTTTCTTAATGCGAGCCCTTTTGCAAAGAGAATTTCTCATTTCTCAGGTCAGAATCAATAACAAACTCAATTGCAGAAAGATCTTGGCTCGGGTTACACTCAGGGCAAGTTGTCTGTGGTTTTTCAATTATTAAATGAATTGCAGTCTGTGTCAAATTGTAATTCCATCGCGTACAAATGGTCTGGTCTGTTCCATCTTGACCTGTAACTACATTTGCTTATTACAGACAAATATTAGACTCATGCCTATGTCTATTTCCAGGACAGAATGGACATCCATAGTTAAGTTCAGAAAAGCAGAATATCAATAAATATAATCATTAGAAATACTGTAGAAATGTCTTAGTTCAGAAGATGCTGAAACCTTACCTCATGCTTTCATACTGTAACACAATACATAGCTTCCTATACACTACAAAAACACTGGAGTGCAACTTACTTAAGAAAAGCATGGTAACAATTTCCATACATAATATTTTAGTTAAGTTAACTAAGCATAGTTTAAGTGAAGTTTACATGACACAAAGGATTATTCTCATTAAAAATATAAGAATGTTTAAGCTGGAATTTCCTTTTATACAGTATACAAGTAAATTTAAATTTCATGAAAAAAAGTAAATTAAACACTGAGGTTAGAACACAGGGTCAGCCATGCTACAGCAGGAGCAGATCGGGTGAGGGCCTTGCTCAAGCTGTGGAGCTGGGGATCGAGCCGCCGATCTTCCGAACAGTAACTCAGTGCCTTAGCCCTTTGAGGTACCACTGCCCCGTATTAAAAATACATATCAACCAAAAGTTATTATTACTGCTTAATAACCACTAACACATTACAGTTCCACACAGAAGGAGCACTCTAATAGAAAAAATGCATTTTCAGGAACAGGACAACGGACAGCGACTTAATTGACTTGAGGCACACACACGAACACACACACGCACACACGCGCACACACACACACACACACACACACACACACACACACACACACACACACACACACCACACCACACACACACACACACACACACACACACACACACACACACACACACACACACACACACACACACACACCTAACTGAAAACAAACAAACAAACAAATCAAAACATTTCAATGTACAATTGCCTTAGGCGCCAAAACCATCAAAAAACAAGAAGTGGAAAAAAAGAAAAAACGTTCCTGATGACTTTAAATCAGTTTAAATTTCAACAATTTAAACATTTGTAAATGAAGTTGATGTTTGCAAAAAAAATTATAATAATATTAAATAATTTTAAGTAAAGATTACTTCTTAATTCAAGTTCTATGAGTAGTTGCAATTGAATATTAAATTTAATCCAGGAAAGTAAAACACACACTTAAACACTGCATATTAGGGCTAAATTATTAATTGTGTTTGCAGAACGTAAAGCAATGTAATAATTAAAACACTTTTTTTTTTCGTGTAAAAATAACAAACTTGTTTTTGGTAGATTTATTGCACTACTGAATCTTTTTCCCCTGTAGTCTGTCTTTTTGCCTCTGCTAAAATAATAAAAAGTAAAAAAAAAAAAAGTCTAACACAATGAAATCTTAGCTGCAAGAGTTTGTGCTGCACGGTCATTACAAGTTTTATAAAGGTTCTAGTATGTAAACAGAACTTATTATTATTGTTATTATCATTATTATTATTATTATTATTATTATTATTATGACAAAATCATTCTTAAATTCTTATCACAAAAATGTAAGGTCTATAGCACTGAAAATACTTGATCTAAACATTCAAAATAATACAAAAAGAACAAAGCCTCATAATATATGTCATCTACAAAGTTTACATAAAGTGTTCCCCAAAATAATATGCAATAACATGTGTTCAGGCTCTTTGTCTGTGGAATCATTTAGATTTCTCTATCCCCTGCAATAAGCTTTTTTCTTGGCCTTTTTGCTCTTTGTATTATATATTCTTGTCATGTTTTCTGGATGTGACCTCAGCTTGCCAGTTCAGGGTATTATGACTATACAGGGTAGAGAAATCAGTGTACTCTGAGTGACCAAGACAAGAATACTACGTGTCTGCACTATTAATTTTTATTGGTTGTCTGGCACACAAGTAGACTTGGTAGGTTAGTAGTCATTAGCGGTTGAACCTGCAGAGAAAGAAAAACCCTGCCTGCCATACAGCCTCAGTACAGATTGTGTATTTAAACAGAATACACACCCCTACTGTAGCTGAGACCATATCAGTCTTGTTCTCAAGCCAACCATCTGCTGCACCACATATTGGATTTTACTGGCTGGATTAATAAACACAGATGAGATACAATGTTTTTAGAATCAAAATCACGCATGTACGTGGAAACAGTAACAGAGACCAAATAAAGTGCAGTATAGTGCTGTCATGGAATTTTCCCCACACCATTACATGCAATCACCTGTCACGTGTGTTTAAACACATTGAAAAAACAAGATGAGTTGAATTATGTCCTTTTCGTGTGATGTAAAGCTCACAACTGTTGGACGTCCTGGTATTCCAGAAGCTTTGTCACTCACGTGGAATTTATCTACTTGTTTGTATTTCTTTGTATGTTGTAACTTTTTTAGCCTCATTGGTTAGATATTGGAGCAACCAAAACACTGGAGATATTTTAGAGATAGTATTTTTTTTTGTTATTAAGTATACTTCTAATGCATATATCCCCTTTAAAGTTCACACTCACAAAAACTTTAGTTAATTTTAGTATGTGTTTATGAATACAAAGATATGTTTATGAATGAAGTTAATGGGGAAGGTATTCAGCCAACCATAAATGAATGTCCCAGATTTTTTTTTTAAATAAGTAATTGTTTTTTTTTGCAGCTTCTTATTTTTGGTTTATTCCTCTTGAAAGATCAGCTTCAATTTCTCAAGGTTATGATGGACACACTGATGGATGTGCAATTCCAAAATCCTTACAAAATTTTCAATATGTTTCAAATCAGGAGGCTAGACCATGTAAGACCTTTAAAAAAAATAAAAAAAAAAAGTTATTTTGGCTGTATAATTGGGTCAGTATCTTGTTAAAATATGTATTTTCTTCCAAGATTAAATTTCTGATAAAAAAAAAAGAAACTTTAATACTCAATGAAAACTGAAAAAATGAAACTTTAAACTCATATTTAATATCCCCTTCTTTCAATTCAATTTACAGTAATTTAATTTACATATTATCTTATGTGACTTTTAGCCTTTTTAAAACCGTTTTTATATTTAATCTTAGCACTCTTATGAATAATAATAATAATAATAATAATAATAATAATAATAATAATAATAATAATAATAATAATAATAATACTTTTTATGCTATAGGTTTTTCCCATTCAATCCACAGAGACGCTCTGTTTCTGGTGTCTGGTGTATGTGAGAGAGAGGTTGCATGACAGTTTATTCTTCTGACATACTTTACAGTTTAAAAGCACAGGTAATGTTATAGCTGACGTAGACATAGTCTGCTAAAGATTGCCTATGAGTTAATGTTAATTGGCTTTCACCTTGCCAGTGTATGTTAAGATTAAGTGGCTAGATTGTGCTTTATGATATTGAAATCTGTGAAAAAAGTGATATGAATTGAAATAAATTATATAATAATATATATATTTTTTTTTTACGTTTACAAGGTTTACTAAATAGAATAGAATTAAAAAGTATATAGTGTATAATTTATACAGGATAAATTACCTGGGCTAAATTACAGACTGTACAGAAAGGAATTAGAACCTGAATGCAGTTAGTCCTCATTTGTTTGAAAAATTAGCAATGTGTAAACAAGAACAACAACAACAAAAAAAAAAAAGAGCAACGTGTCAGGAAGTGTGCAATATGTAAGCAATGTGCAAAGGTGCAATGTGATGAAGAATTTGTTACATCCTGTCTTTCACGTGTTAGCAGGAAGTGTTAGGTTTCAATTACTTACTAATAATACACATATTAATAACTATTAATATAAGTAATACAATCATTTTATAATAAACCAGCACTCAGGTGGTGCAAGGTGACAGTGCTAACCACTAAGCCACCATTTAGCAAGACACTAGGCAGGTTATATTCTCAATAGGGATTGAGCCCTAAAGGTCAGATCCTAGAATCACTGGATAGCACTTTAAAAAGGGATCCTGTCAGAAAGTAACTTTACATGAATATTCTGGACATATGAGGGCTGTACCAAAGGACCAAAGTGATATACCTTTTTATTACTATTAACTGACTTAGATTGTTCAAAATCCACATGTTGGCAGAGTAACCTTTCCTCCATACAAAACTACTCAACATTGAACAACATTTGAACACAACTCTTGAACAAGAATCTTCTTTGAAAACCCCATTTGTCACAAGTCTCCCACTGCATGGTTTGTCTTCAATACTGGTTTCCCCTTATTTGGTGCCAATGGTGTCATCTCATAATCATTCTGTAGTGCACTGTAGAGACTATTAACACCCAATGGAGGGGTATAGCCTCATATATATATGAGGCTATATATATATATATATATTTTTTTTTTTTTTTTTTGAAAGAAAGGTAAAGCTTTACAAATGTATGGCTTTATTAAATTGTCCCTTGTTGAGCAAGCCCTAGTAAGGTTACCATGGCAAGGTAAAACTCCCTGAGAAGTCATGAGAAAGAGACATTGAGTGGAACCAGGCTCAAAAGGGAACCCATCCTCATTTAAGTGATAATGAATAGTGTTGGTATAAATAAAGCCATTCTCTACTTATATAGAGCAATATTGTCTGCGCAATATTGTCATTCGTGCAGATGTTTAACAGGAGATGCGTTTAAGTTAACATGAAGTCCACTTTGTTGAGATCACCACTGATGGAGTCTTGGATATAAAACTTGTTCGTGGCAATTTCTCCAAACATGTTCAACTGAATTATTGCCAAAAAGTTCTCTATTTGATCCAACTATTATATTGTTTCAAAAATAAAAATGCCTTGCATTTCCCACCCGTAAAGACATTTTGAGTGTAAGAACTGAGACGACTGAGGTGAAGTTCATTAATTAAATGTCGTCTGTATAACTGCACACTGCCCCTGCTGCATAAAATGTTTCGGTTTATCCTTCAACTGTTATCATGTTACTGGTGGTTTCTGTCACTGGCTTGCCTTATCATTAGTGTGAGAGTGTGATGTGAAAGCCACATGTGTCTGGGGATAATTAGTTTGCGGTTGCATGAACTTTCCAGCTGCATATTACTGAACTGACAGGGATGTTTATGGGCTTTTGTTATTCAACTATTGTTTAATGATGTTGTCCCTGAGAAGGAAGCTCCTTCACTTTCACCATGATTGCTACTTGTTCATGAAATCTTATACCTAGTGCCAAATGCATTTTATAATGGCACCAGGTGCACAAGTTGCACAGGCATATTTTATATCTTCACACCATAGACAATTGCCTTCAGATGACCCCAAAGATAAAAGCCTAAGGGGGTCAGATCGGGAGACCTTGGGGGCCATTCAACTGGCCCACGACGACCAATCCACTTTTCAGGAAACTGTTCATCTAGGAATGCTCGGACCTGACACCCATAATATGGTGGTGCACCGAACTCAGGGAACGTGCCAGCTTCAGTGCATAAAGAGGGAAACACATCATCATGTAGCAATTTCAAATATCCAGTGGCCTTGAGGTTTCCATTGATGAAGAATGGCCCCACTATCTTTGTACCCCATATACCAAAGATATACCATACCATACCATCACAACAGTCTTGAAGGGATCTATCCAATGTGGGTTAGTGTCAGACCAGTTGAATGGCCCCCAAGGTCTCCCGATCTGATCCCCTTAGACTTTTATCTTTGGGGTCATCTGAAGGCAATTGTCTATGGTGTGAAGATACGAAATGTGCAGCACCTGAAACTACGGATACTGGAAGCCTGTGCTGGCATTTCTCCTGCGGTGTTGCTATCAGTGTGTGAAGAGTGGGAGAAGAGGGTTGCATTGACAATCCATCACAATGGGCAGCACATTGAACACATTTTATAAGTGGTCAGAAACTTGTAAATAACTCATGAAAGAATAAAGTTACGTTAAAACCAAGCACATCATTGTTTTTCTTGTGAAATTCCCAATAAGTTTGATGTGTCACATGACCCTCTTCCTATTGAAAAAACAAAAGTTGGATCCAAGATGGCCGACTTTCAAATGGCCACCATGATCACGACCCATCTTGAAAAGTTTCCCCCCTCACATATACTAATGTGCCACAAACAGGACGTTAATATCACCAACCATTCCCATTTTATTAAGGTGTATCCATATAAATGGCCCACCCTGTATATATATAACAAAAATAACAAAAACATAATGTGTGTATTATTTGTCAACCTCTGCCATTGGTATGCGTTTCATAGCTTTTTGCTGTTTTGTTTATTAACCACAAGGATGAATTAAAAGTCCTAAAAAAATCATTTAGAAATTTGAGGCTTATTGCCATGAACTGACCAATGTGATGGTGGACAATATGTTCTAAAATAAATGATATGAATCCTCCAGTGCGCAAAGGTTACTGCAGCACACAGCACGCATTGCATATCTGCATTTTGATACACAATCTCTTTTCCAGAAGGAACGATTCACAGGGATCAACACTGCAGTTTGCGAGCACACGGGAACAGCAGACAATCTTGCCTGAAATCCTATAAAAGAACAGAATGCTAGCCTGCTCTACAGCTAAGACCTACCACTGCCTTTATCAGATACCTTCACGTTCAGTTATTTGCTTCAGGGTGATGAGAGACAACAGGGAACTCTAATAGCTTCAGAAGAAAATTCTGCCAAACATGCACTATCCAGCCATTCCTCTGGGAAATATAAATGTAACTAACAACAATACCATTACGTAGCTCTGTTTCTTGGTGAATTTTTGCATACAGTAATGGCAGCATGCCTCATTTTGTTTCTGCAAATATTTTTTCACTGATTTATCATATTAGAAATTATACAACAGTTAGTTTTGACCAATTAATCTGATTAAACGGGAAGTGATAATCGAGCATAACTGCACTAGGATGTTTAACTATCTGTATCACTACACATCACAGGTATTCTAACCATCTCTAATTATTGTATATGGTGTGTATATATATACTTCCTCACTGGAGGGTTTGGACAGCTTTTTTTTCCCTTAATAAATGATTTAGAAAAAATGAGCATTATTTAAAAACCGTATTCATCATCTACACAGGTTATCTTTGTGTAATATTAAAATTAGTTTAATGATTTCAATCAGTGTTACTAATATTTACGTACATACACTATAATACATAATTTAAAAAGTTTAATTTACTAAAAATATCCATCCCTCAATTTCATTTTTTTAAAATACAGTTAACACTGTTTATATTTTACATTATATTTTTTCATGCAGATGTTTACTTGCAGCAGTTTTGCACTAACGGACTTTTTCCATTCATTCATTTATCCATCATTAGTTTTATTTTATTTTATTTTATTTTATTTCATTTTATTTCATTTTATTTTATGTATTATTATTTTTTTAATTTGCACTCATTTTTCTGTACTACATGCCTTACAGTTGCTCCCTGGGGATAAATAATGTTTTTTTGCATTGATCTGAATTGAATGATTAAGTGTGACAAATATGCCAAAAATAAATAAATAAAATTCTTTCTCACGGCACTGTAACTGTCAGTCACCAGTATGTGTGAAAGTAGGTCTGTACAGCCCACAGTACTGGAAAGAGTCTAGAGCAGATGCCTTTCCATTCACAGAAGCACTTTCAACAAGAAAACACATTTTAAACAACACTTTGCTTAGTACTTGCTATTACTTAGTAATTGCTTCCAAGTCGTTTGAATTGCCTCTAAATTGTCCTAGTTTATTTTATTTACAGCTTACATGAGCTACAAAGCTAACTAGCTTCTAACACATGGCTGAATCCCAAATCCCTCTCTTACCCCTGATCAAGGTTGGTGATCTACTTGGTTTGTAGAACAAGGGATTATACATTGTAAACCTCAAACCCCAGAAGGTAGCTGATATTGTAAAACAGAATGAATGGAAATATAAAGCAAATCTTGTTGGTTTCTCAGGACTGTCCACCATCACCATGGTTTATTCTCCTCACCTTTTTAAAACACCTACAATTTAAAACTACTTTCACCCCTGTTAATACAGCAAGTCCACCAGTTATGGAAGGATATCGAACAAATCATAAACAAACAAATCATAATCTGTTGATGATAAATGGTGTTTGTGGAACAGTTGTATAAAAGCAATATCACACTTGCTGTCATGCTGTTATGATGAATATCAGCATGGCTGTGATGCCAACAGCACTCAGACGGCATCCATCACAGCAATGCTAATGTTCAGAATAACAGCACTCAATCATGTGGTAGTGCTTAAATAATATTCAATAAACCTGTACCCAATATTCATGACAGAAACACACTGGAACTTAAACTTTTGTTCATACCAACATTCAGCAAGAATACAATGAAGTTGTAAATAATGTACAGCACAGAGAGTGATTAAAACCAAAATCCAATTGCCGCATATGGTTGTATTGATTCCTGCAAGGAAGGAATAATATAATATTAAATGTCCATTATGCAGAATTCGCCAGAACAAGTATTGACATTCTGTATCAATACATCAAAACGCACAGTAAATAGTCTGATGATCTCCTGGAATCCAAATTCATCAACAACTTTTGAATCAGACCAATCTGGTTCAAACATTCTTTATCCAGGGATGGCTAAATACTGTCATTTTTGCTCCATTTATTTTTATTATTTTAAGTTCTCTAATGTGTTTTATGAGACTAGGTGAAAGCACAGTTAGACTTGTATTTATTATGCACTCACTGGCCACTTTACTGTAGGTATACAAAGTGCTGGAAACATTCCTTAGGGATTTTGGTCAATACTGACGTGAAGACATCATGCAATTTCTGTAGATTTTTCAGCTGCACATGCATGATGTAAATTTCCTGTTCCACCACGTCCCAGAGTTGCTCCATTGGATTGATATCTGGTGACAGTTGAAACCATGTTCAAGAAACCTTTATAAAATAATTTTAGGGATGGACATAGTAAGCTCATATACTCAGGTAGGCTGTGCCATTTAAACAATGCTCAGTGGTATAAGGGGACAAAATGTCCCAAGAAAATATCCGCAACATTATCATTACCACAGTACCACCAACACCACCAGCCTGAACTGTTGATAGAAGGCAGGATGGATCCATATGCTTTCATTTTGTTTACTTCAAATGTCACAGCAAAAAATCAAGATGTATTAGACTAGACAATATTTTTCAATGTTTGTCTTCCGGTGTCAAATTTTTGAGCCTGTGTTAATTGAAGCCTCAGTTTCCTGTTCTTAGCTGACAGGAGAGGCACCTGCTGTGGTCTTCCGATGCTGCAGCCCATCTGCTTCAAGGTTGTTGTGCATTCAGAGATGCTCTTTGGCATACCCCAGTTGTAACAAGATATTATTTGAGTTTATTGAGAACCAGTCTGGCCATTCTCCTCTGACCTCTGGCATCGTTTTCACCCAGAGAACTGCTGCTTGTTCTACTGTATATACTCTCTTTTTTAGAACCATTCTCCACAACCCTTAGAGACAGTTGTTTGTGAAAATCCCACTAAATCTGCAGTTTTGGAAATACTCAAACCAGTCACATTAAAGTCAATTAAATCTCTTTTCTTCGCCATTATGATGCTCGGTTTAAACTTCAGCTGATTGTCTTGATCATGCCTTTATGCATCAAGTTGCTGCCATGTGATTGGCTGATTAGTTATTTGCATTAACAAGCAGTTGATCACATGTATCTACCAAAGTGGCTGATGATTGTATATAATTATGGTATTTCTATTATTAACATTTTGTTGTCATTACTAGAGCTATATCCACGTTGATATTATTCTCTACTGCTGCCATACATAATGAGCGAGAGATACCATGTACCAAATAATATTGGTGTGCTTTCCAAAACACTAAAAAGAAAAGAAACTCAGGTGCTGACTTTAGTGTTTCAGGCGTAAAAGTATAGAAAAATGTAGAACCTTAAATTCCTGTCATGTCGCCAGTCAATTCTGGAGGTCTTCATTTGAATTAAAAGCAGCCACAGGGGCAAAATTTAG
The DNA here is from genome assembly GCA_011419295.1 of Clarias macrocephalus. Lineage (NCBI taxonomy): Eukaryota > Metazoa > Chordata > Actinopteri > Siluriformes > Clariidae > Clarias > Clarias macrocephalus. The sequence goes on along the minus strand of JAAGKR010007991.1, from coordinate 8,273 downwards.
CATATGCTTGCACCTCAGGACGTTGACAAACATACCAAAAATTTTCAGTGGCGCAGTAATAATTGTGAAGGGTGAATGAGCTCAGTGGCATAGAGCGAAGACAAAATACAATGGCTATCGGAAACAGTGGTGCGCTGGAGAGGTTTTGATTTTGTTAATTGGCGTAAAAGCATAAAAGATTTTCCAATGAATGCAGTGGCTCTATAATTAAGACTTTGAGCTACTGATCAGAAGGTTGCGGTTTCAGGTTCCAGCAATATGACACCTTGGGCCCTTGAACATTACATTCAAATGCTCGTTTGTTTAACTATATGAAAGTAACATTGAATCAAAATCATCAGCTATATTAATAAAATGTAAATGTAAAATGTAAATCTGTGCAAATTGTACTGCTGGTGCTTTTGATGCGTATAAAAAGGCATCAAACGGATCACCAGCACACCATACAACAGACAAGCTAATTAAGATATCATTCAGGCAACATCAATCTACTTAACATTTTCAAGTATGCACAAACCAAAAGCAATGTGAAACAAAAACTGCTTTAATGTCATCCCGATAAAAATGATAGCAAATGTCTGATTAACCTGACTAACCGTACCATGATGCAGTTAGTAAAATAATCCACTCTATAATCTGAAACAAATAGCACAAAATCAAAAAAAAGGTTTTATGTGCCTCATTAAGTAGAACTGGCTTTCCTGGACTTAAGCAAGAAGGCTAAATAAACGACAGGCACAAGGGTTTAAATGGGCACAAGATTAAATGTATCATGTCCACTTGCAGTCCATATAAAAAAAAACTAAGTACTCTGTCACTATTTAAATAAAGAATAACAATAAGCCACTTTTGGATGATAGTGAGGCTTCCGCAATAGTGTTTACCAATAAGATAAATATGATCCAGCATAAGAAAGGTATTTAAATGATGATACCGAGTGAATTTAGGAAAATGGTTGTTTACGTTATGAGAAACACTGTGATAGCTAATTAGGTAAAAGGATTTACTAAAGTGCAATAAGAACAAAGAAACTAGAAAGTCTGAGTGAATCTGCTGCCATGGAAACATGGCTTGTGATGTCAACCAAGTTCTCTGTTTTTTTTTCTCTGGGATGCAGCTCTTTTGTTTTGTTTTTTTCCTTCGACAAACTGCCAGCCAGGGGAGATTCACACACACACGCTTGTAACCCTACAGCTATATGCTTGGAACCAAAACCTGTCTTTATCCAGTGCATGAAGGAGTTAGTCACTGAGGATATTTTAAGTCAGGCTGTCCACACTAAGAATTGCAAGTCGTCCACAGGTAGTACTTATTGCAGGTGAATCGTGGTTTATAATTGACCACCTAATCTGCCCATTCTCCAACCCAAAAACAAAAGTGGTACTGTAGCACCTCATTTACACTTGTACAGCTGGCTCTAGCAAAGGTCATCAGTTCCTGATGTTCCGCTTCAGACTTCCTCATCAAGTGGTGCGACCTGTTCCAAAGCATCACATCTTTGCCCATGCAGTACAGGTATGTCCACCTAGAGGTTGGGGTGAGCCAAATACACTGTAAACAATCAGTGAAAGTAAGTCATTCGTGTCCAGGGGCGCATCTACCGGGGTGGCACGGGGTGGCAATTGCCACCCTAAGAAAAAGCCTTGCCACCCCATTTGCCACCCCATTTGCCACCCCAGCACTAGTATCCTAGTGTTCTAAAAATAAGAGTTTTTTAATTTATCTGACGTTCCAATCCAGATATCAGGTTCAAGTCAATCACACATCAGCCTTTATTTCATTTTTATAGGACAGTGTAAAAATGTGCACCCTAGTGTATTCACCAAATAAGAATAGCGTTCCTTGAATCCACAAAAACCTTGCTTCAGTGTTGCCACCCCCTTGCCACCCCATGAATAATTTTCTAGATCCGCCCCTGTTCCCGTCCATTACAATGGTTTGTAACCAACAGTGATTGTACAGTATTCAGTAAACTTTGATCTCATTGAAGTGATGCCAGTCAGAATGGTGATGGACCTTGCACCTTAGAGTAACTCTAGAATTTCAAAGGAATTACAAAAAAAGAAAAAAAAAGACAGTGCATATTTCATCATGGGACATCATGGGTTGATGTCATGAGTGCACAGCAAGGGGAGAATTCCCCAGGATGTTACAACCCTCCAGAGTCAAGTCAAGTGTAGACTTGTGTAGACAAGTGTAGGCGTTTGTTCTACATTACGAAAGGCATACTTCTGGACAGGGCGATGACGGAGCAGTATTCTTGCAAGGGCAAGACCCTGGGATAATGACGGTTCTTTTTTTTCTTCTGGGTTCCATCTAATGTTATCTCCAAATCACATTAAGCATTATTGATTAGTCTGCACCAGATAGATGCTGCATTGCAAAATGGAAAAAGGAAAAGAAATCCACATCTGTTGCCCAGACAAGGTCTTACATTGAGAGTCCACTTGTAATACAGGACGGTGGCAGGGTTTACACCTACTCAGGCTAGGATTTCACCCTTAAGCATGTTGTAGTCAGCTGTGTCCACAGCTAGCACATTATAGATCTGTCAGTCTCCCACAGTGATATAGAGAGCAGGCGTTCCTGCCTAGCCATGTGTATCCCATTATTTGCTCTCAGTGATGAGCAGGCTAAGGTACTGTACAGGTACTGCAGGTTTCTACATTCGTAGCAACCATCATTCTTTTGTTAGCAGGGTAAGGGTGAAAGTCCTCACATGTAGTCTTTATTATGCCCTCAGTGAGAACATCAGGCTCTATAATGATGGACTGACCCTGAAGCATGTGTTTGTTTGGTAGCTGGGTCCATATTTTATCCTTGCAATGCTGGGACACAGAATGGGAGGAAGAAATGCATTAACCACAACTTTATTCCTTTCTGTGGTGGTGTTGATCTGCACTCTGTACCAACGTGAAAAGGTACAGGCCCAAGGGCATAATGTGAAAAGGCAACACACCTGCCATAATGGACAGTCAAGCCCTGAAGGGTTTTTTTTTTTCTTCTTCTTCTTTTTTTCATTATATATCGCAGAAGAAATGAAAAAGCAAAGTAATGTGTGTGAATTTGTTGGTATACAGGGATGCTTTGAAACAATTGATGCTTACTACAGTATGCTTGTGTGTATTAGTGTGCTAGCACCATGAAGATTCAGCACCAATCTGTGGGGAATCCGTGACAAGAAAAAGTAGCATTCTTTCACATTATTTGGTTGTTACAGCTCACAGAGCTTATCTGACATCTCTCCGGGTCGACAGCCTTTATGTCCCGTCCCTGTTGAGCTTCCAATTGGCTCCAAAAGACTTGATGCTCTCTTTGGCCTCCAGCAATTTGTGATTGGGACAGAACAAAGCCTAAGAACATTTGAACACATCATTATTTTGGTGACCTAAACGATGTCTCCATTCATGATGATAAATGTATGCTGACTGAGTCAGAAAAAATTGTCATGGGGTATACGCTTGAATGCATATAAGTAGTAAAATCTACGAGTAAATTGTGTGTGTGATTATGATGAAAGGTGTGTTTTTAGATATAATGAGCTCATTTGTAGCCTTTACATAAAATCTCAGCTTTTGCTTTTACCATATCTACAGTAAATAGCTACGTTAATATTAAGCTATTTTTTTTTTTTTTTTTTTTTTCCTGATTTCCGACATGTGCGCTCATTTCTCCAGCCATTCTTATAGGTCACCAGAGATTTGACAAGAGCCATAGCAAAACTGCTCAACAGTAATTGGATTCCAAGCAATGTTCCAGTTGTTTTGATTAAATATTGAGAGAGACACAGAGAGACAGAGAGAGACAGAGAGACAGAGTGAGAGAGAGAGAGAGAGAGAGAGAGAGAGAGAGAGAGAGAGCGTATACTAGCTACATTGTAATGGGAAGATTGTATAGAGGTATCTCATGAGAATTCCTTTGCTGATTGTGCAAGAGTCGAATGCTAAAAAAAGCTAAAACCTGTTGGCAGCCTCGCAAAAGTTGGTTAGAAGGCTAAATTTCTCTTCAGCATGAAGCAGGTTATACAGTAGTCGCCCTAAGCTTAGTTAGTATATAGTGACACTTAATAATAGCACATGAGAATTCCAAAAAATAAATACAAAAAAAATAATAATCATAAAAACTGTAATATTTGAGTATATTCAGTAACGTCTCTCTCTCTCTTTCTCTCTCTTCGTAAATGTTGAAATTTTGCTGTGTGCTGAATTTTTCTTTGCATTACCCTCTGCATGCTGTTGATCTCAGCTGTAATTCGCACTTTAAATTCGGTTGATACATTTTCATATATTTTGTAAAAAAAATAAAAAAAAAAAAAAAACGCCGACCAATAACTTCTTTTTTTCCCTAAATAGTACATAGTAAATAGTGGTCTGTAGGAAATCTATGCCATTTATGTTAAAATGATGATAAACCACAAAGAAAACACAACCTTGGTCTTGCCTGTATGTTGTGGCCCAAATTCTGGTCCATGTTGACATTATGCAATCCGTGCACTTTCATTCTGCAGATATTACAACCACCACATCCCAACGGTGTTCTATTGGATTCACATCCAGTTACTAGGAAAGGAATATCTGAGGAGCACAGCAGTCATACATTTACATTTATTGCATTATGCGGAGTGATTTACAGCCATGAGAGGTGGGTAGAGTAGGCAAAAGTAGAAGTAAAAAGGAGTCATCCAAAATATTACTCAAGTAAGAGTAAAAAAAGTATTTGGTAAAAAGACTACTCACGTACTGAGTAACTGTTTCATCGTAATGTCTGATTTATTATTTATTTATTTATTTATTTATTTATTTATTTATTTTTAGAAATTATGTAAGCAGCCAGACAAAATGATAAAACAATGTACATTTTTTTTACATTTCCAAATAATAAAAGAAATTAAATAAATGTAATAAAATAAATGCATAAAACTAAATATATTTACAAAATAGTCAATTAGGAACAAGAAACACAGATTTCCTAATCTCACTTTTTTCACAATATAAAGCTTTTGCAACAGATACCTACTGTAGGTAACAAATGTATGTTTGAAAAGTGTAAACTATTTCCAGTGTAAGATATACTGGATATTCAGTTTTGCTCTAAATGGCTCAGCAGATAGAAAATAACATTAGAGCATGTGTACAAGAGGTCTCACTTTACCATAAACTGTGTCCAGTAGAACAAATGTAAGAAAATTATATATTTTTAGCCTCAATGTTATTTGCTAGTTATATATCTTAACATGGTAACATTAAATAAAACAGCTAAACTAACCGCGTTATGTTTCCTTTGTGTCTACCACGGCGTGTGTGTGGTCATGTGACTACATGTGGTTATTGTTATTGCGGCTGATTGGTCCAACTGAGTCATGTGATTATTGTTGCTACGTCTGATTGGTGAAAAACAGTCAAGTGGAAGATCCACCGGCTGCATTTCTCTGGCAAAAATAAAGAATATCTAATGAGGAGAATAAATGGTAAAAAGTAAAAAGTATGGTTTTAACAAATTCTGCCGCTTTAGTGTTTTTAGATCTTTTTGACAGATGTTACTGTGGTATACTGAGGAATAATTACAAGCATTTCAGAAGTGTCAAAGGCTGTTCTGAATAATTACATTAAGTTTATGCAAAGAGTCTATATTCATAGTCATGTCCCTTCATTTTCAAGAGCTTTGAAATTCGACCTGGCATCCTGAATGATGGCAGCTCCATGTTGCATAATCAATGCTGGGAGGTTTTTTTTTTTTTTTTTCTTTGGGTTGGGCAGTTTCCTGGCCATGGACCCAAACTTCGATGTTTTGTTCTCCACTTACTTTAGTTATCACTTTTGCTTTATGGCAAGGTGCTCCATCATGCTGGAAAAGACATTGTCACTAAACAGTTCTTGGTTGGTTGGGAGAAGTCTTTTTTGTACCATTCTTTATACATGGCTGTGTTCTTATGTACTGTATAATTGTGACGGAGCTCACTCCCATGGCTGAGAAGCAACCACACAAATTGATGGTCTCAGTATGCTTTACTGTTGGCACAATACAGAACTGACTGTTTATTTTCATGGCAAAGAGGCACTATGCAATTAATTGCAATTCATTTGATCACTCTTCATCAAACTCTGGAGTAAAAACAAATTGGAATTATAAAAACTGAGGCAGCAGACTTGGTAATTATTCATATTTGTATAATTTTCAAGACTTTTGGCCATGGCTGTACCTTTATGTCGTTGTTCATATGAGCAGATGAGAGTCAGAAACCTCGTTCAAGGGCTCAACAGTAGTAGCTTGGTGGTGCTGGGGTTTAAACCTGTGACCGCTGTCTTTCTGATAATTAGTTCCTCTTAACCATTGAGCTACAACTCTCCAATTTCAGAAGTAATTAAATCACACTGCCTGACACCAACAATCTGGCCACGGTCTAAATCTCTGAGATTTTTCCCCCATTCTGATGATTGATGTGAACATTACTAGAAGCTGCAGGCTATTGTCTGTATGATTTTCGGCACTAGTCTCATGCACTGATGCTACATGATAGGCTTATTAAATAATTGCATGAATGAGCACTCTACTGTAGATGTACTGTAGCCAGTCCTGATAGACTGTTGCAATCATCTAATGCAATCATCCAATTGAATACAGCGCATTCATAGTGTAAAACTATAGTTTCATAGTGTCTTAGTAAAGTAAATGTTAAATCATTTGTCTGGCAGTTGACATTTATAAACCTCCATACACCAGTCTTAACCTCTGCACTGCAGTAACACAATGGCAGATCTTATCAGCACAGAGGCAATAAATGTAGATTCTTTGTCATGAAGCCATCAGTGAAGAGACCTATGCAAATGATGTCATGTATGGAGGAGAGGCAGAATGTGGGTGCAGACACTGGTTTATTAAAGTGGAGCGAAAACATCATAAAAAAATACATTTAATCAGGATCATGAAAACGGAGGCTAAGACTAAACCATGACTAATGTCTAGACAACTTCGGCTTAATCTATTGCCACCAACAGCTATGGCAACGATACAGAGCCCCCCAGGGGTCATGTGGTAAAAAAAAAAAAAAAAAGATAGAATAAATCGTGCCTACTAAATACTAAACTGAGCTTGAGGATTATTAAACTGTGCACCTGGACTAATATCGATATCACATTATTATTATTATTATTATTATTAATGTCTTGAGTGAGTATCTGACAAGTCTCTCCATTTTTTTAATATAAAATGCTAATATTGTATAGTAAATACCAAAGAAAATGATTCCATTTGTAAAATATCATAAATAAATCATGGTATATGTGTATAGAGTGATTAAAAACAATACAACGCATGTTATGATAAGGAAAATCTCCATCTCTCAAAACGGCAACAATGTCAATTGCAGAATCCAAGCCTTTTTTCTGAATATGACGTTTTCACGGAGGTGGGGCTCAGAAAAATGCATCTTGATGGGGAAACCAACTTCGACAAAACACTAGTAAACCAATACGTTTATTAGTTCGGTATATTAATCCGTGCACTCGGTTTACTAATCTGTTTGTTCCCATTTTTTTTCTCACCACATGACCCCTGGGGGGCTCTGTACTAAGACAAAAGGGTATCATTAACAGTGGCAACAACAGGGAGAAGAACACCAGTAAACCAAACAGATGCAAACCAGGATCTAACTGAAACAGGGCTTTAAATATACACGCTAATCAATCTGAAATGAGTTTCAAGTGAATTCAATTGTGACAAAGTGGCTGGGTGAAATGCATGATGGGAACTTCAGGACACGTTTCAACATAAAAGTACTCCTGAAACACAAACGTTCAAAACACAAACAAGGACAAAAATGGGAGGATCCTGAATTAAGGTTTAACACATCCTCTGAGCAATCTTTGGCATGTTTGGCTCTGTGCAAGGTGGAAGATTTTCCATTCTCTTGATAAATCAAGCAGTAAATTATCAGACTTTAAAGAGAGAAACAATTTGCAACATTTACAAACTGGAAGTAAAGATGATTCCAAGAACTGCTGTGTTTCCAGGGGGCCCATAAAAAATGCTATGGCAATTGTAAAGGGTTGGCTTTATCAAGGTTGGGGCCCCAGGTTATTCAATTATTAAGGAATCCTGTATGTTGCAGCATTTTTGTTCGTATATGTCATAACTGTTCCTTCTATTCCAAACTGTGTAAATAATTAATCTCAGTCAGTAGTTATTTTTTCAATCATTTACTTCTAAACACTCAACATGATGCAACAACACCACAATAACAATAGTAACACCACCACCAAAAAAAAAAAAAAAAA